>VDFB02120212.1:0-11276 GCA_007258455.2 Sequoia sempervirens | reverse complement strand
CATGATGTTAGGAACTTGAATGTTGCAACAAATGACTGATAAATATGCTCTTCAATGCTCTTGACAATAATATTTTCTCAATAGAATCTCTTGATAATGTTGCTTAGAATGCTTAGATTTTAATTGATTAAAAGACTATGTATTTATAGGTGTTTATCTAATTTCTAAAAAAATAGATTCTAAAAGCAGACAATTGCACATTGAATTTGAATCATTAAAATGTTTCCAAAAAAATATTTAAGAATGGCTCCTAGGAAATAAAGGGGACAAATCCACTCTTGGGAAAATGGGTTCTAGCCTAAAATTCCAAGACACTCATTCTCCAATGTGATTAGAATATTTATTGCATTAATTAAATGTTGGTTTCCTTTTCAAAAAATGAGAATAATAAGGCTTTGGAATGCATAATTTGGAAAATTAGAAGCTTAAGTAAGTCCAATAAATTAATGGACCCAAACAATGTGTGAAATTGTAAAGGGTATGCAATTTCCTACACTACAATGAGTTCTTGGTGGAGCAACTATTGATCCCCGCTTTCGATTGTTCCTAACTCTAAACTTGTCTACAAAATTATTGGTCTTGGTTCCTCTTGGTATAATGGCATATATAAATACCTTGATGACCAAACCTTCCTCTGGACTTGTCTAGCACTCAATATAAAACCTTTATTTAAGAAGTCTTCAGATATGTTAACATCGGTGATACCCTTTATCGTAATGGTCTGGATATCACTCTTCTTAGGTGTCTCGACTCTAAAGAAGTGCAAACAAATTTATGTGAAGTACATGATGGTATATATGGAGCTCATTCTAGTGGTCCTACCTTAGATAATAAGCTCATTAGGATTGGATATTACTAGCCCACAATGGAGAGAGATGCATGTCGATTCGTCAAGACATGCCATCAGTGTTAGATTCATAAAGACTTGGTGTAGTGTAGAAAATTGTCACCCTTAACAATTTCATACTATGTCCCCCCCCCTAAACTATTGAGCCTAATTGACCCCATAATGTCCTAAAATTATGTATTTCGGAGATCATTTGTACCACTTTTCTATAAATTGTAAGCATTGAAAAATTGCATCCAACTCATATGTTGCCCTAGACATTTAATCATTGGAAATTTGAGCCAGAGGACCCATACACCCAAGGGTGTATGGGTCCTCCTTATCCAAGACCCATTTTTTGGGCATGTTTTTGGTGGCATTTTAACATTCAAAATTCAAATTTCAAGTGTCAACTTTTGGGATCTAAATTTTGGGAAATTAGAACAATTTCATATAATTCCCTAGTTATTTTATCATTTGAAATATAACAACTAGAAAGCACACTATTTCAAGAAAATACTATTTTCAAGAGGAATTCAAGAGCAACATATTAGTGATTTATTGCAGGGTGGTGAGTTGCAACACTTTGTGATTTCACCATTCCTTCATTTCAATTATCATTTATATCATTGACATTACCATAGTGGAAGTGGGAACACTTACACGGGGTTTGACTGAGGCAAACCCCTATATGGCCCAACATTTTTCTCTTTCAATGTGTAGGTTATAGGTGAAACAATGGAAAAAAATAGGGAGGTGATGAATGATTTCACACAAAGACCTATTTTCCCTTATTTTCATTCAAAATGTAAGCTTCACTAAGGACTCATTCACCCTATGGAAAATGGGTCCTAGCTAGGGTTTCTGAAAAATGCTTTCTGGGTTCTCTTCTTCCAGGTTTGCACTCCCATATTCTAGATGTTCACTATCAAATAGCCAAGAAAAAATTCTATAGAGGAGTTTCCATGATATGAAAAATTTTCTTGCAAATTTGACAACTTTGCAACTTTCTTCAAATTTTCTCTTCAAAGGATCTTCAACCTAAAATCTACAATCACACATCAGAGAGAGAAAAATGTTGTTTGTTAAGTGAATGGGGTTTTTTCCTTGGTCAAACCCCATTTTGGTAATTAAACCTTGAAATGAAATAGAAAATCATGAAGGAATGATGAATGAAAAAATCTATGTAACAACTCACCAAACCTTATTTGAGCCTTGGATTATAGATCTTCAACTAGCATGAATTGGCCTTAATGAATGTAAATCTTGATCATGAAACTTGATTAGAAAAAATGTCCTTGAATGCTTGAATATATCTTGAACACTACAACACCACATTAGCTCAAAAAACATGCATGATGCAATAAATGTTTGGCAAGATGAAAGGAATCTTGATTTCTATAATAATCTTCAATAAATCTATCCTTGGAATGCCTTGAAAATACTCTTGAATTCTCTTAATCTCATAAAATTTCTATTAGGACTTGAACACTTAAAAATCTAGGTGAAACTAAGTGAAACAACCTTGTATTTATACATATCTTAACATTAATTCCCAAAATTCAAATATCACAAGCCGACACTAAATTATGGATTTGAAATCATTAAAATACTGACAAAAACATATTTTCAAGGAGGGTCCTAGGTCTAAGTGAGGACCCATTCTCCATAGGGAAAATGGGTCCTAGGCCACTTACCCAAGACACGTGCATTGCTTAGTGTTAAACATTATGTTAAATTAGGGTTCTAGATCTAAGTGAGGACCCATTCGCCCTATGGCGAATGGGTCCTAGATCACTTACCTAGGACACACATCTTCCAAAGTTAGGTTTTGTGTAATGACATTTATGAATGTTAGGTTTTATCCCTCAGAAATTGCATTTAATTAGGCTTGGATTTGAATTAAAGGGTCCAATTAAGGAAAATTAACCTCAATCAATTAATGAAGCCCTAGATTAATGTGAAAGTGTAAAGACACCTTACAACATAAAAAACAAGGCACAATTAATTACATCTTATTAAAATTTCCCTAAACTTAATGTGAATATGCAAAATATATTACATATTATTCATTCCCAAATTAAGTGCAAAAAGGGATACTTTTTCATACACTAGATTTTGCCCCCACTTTAGTGAGAGGATGGCCCCGTGTCAAACTCACACTAAAGTAGACATTCACGACACTTATTTATGTAGCAATGGAAAAGATACAAAATCATACAAAATCAAAGACCAAGGAAATGAAGCCTAGATGGTTTGATCAACGTGAAACACATCTAAGCCCTCGGTTTTATTTTTTTCGTGTGCTCACTCCAAGGTAGTGGAACCTTAGGCTGTCCACTAGGTGAGTATCCCAAAAGGGTGGCAAATGAGAGGATCATATTAGGCTCCCATACCATATCAAAGCTATCCTCTTGACAACTTCAATAAGGCACCATAATGCTAGGCAATGATCCATAGGCAAGCAAGGTGTGTTATGCTAGGTGTCCTTGAAATTAGAGTTCAAGATTCATAGGGCTTAACAAGCTGCATTATGATAAACACCTTTGAAAAAGGAAAGGATCCATAGGACAAAAATGTGTGTTATGCTTGGTGGCCTTGAATTTAGAGTTTCGAGCTTCATAAGGCTTAACAAAATGCATTATGCTAAACACTTATGAGCACTAATGCTAGTAAAAGGTTTTTTTTTTTGTTCAAAGGGATTTTTCTTAGTTTTTGTAAGGTCTTCTTGTTAGGGAACATCATGCCTAATGTATCCAAGAGAGGACAAGTCAAAAGAAAAGGTTCACAACTTAGGGAATGTAGTGCATCACATCACCACTAAGAGGAAAGTCATACACTAAAAAATATCACACTCTTGGAGGACATCACATCCAATAATACCGCCAAGAAAAAGATGCATCACAAGAAAAAACAAAATTTCACCATGATACATTAAAAATGTTGAAAGATATTATTGATGTATGCTCCCACTTTAAAGTAGTTGCTAACACCATT
This sequence comes from Sequoia sempervirens, assembly GCA_007258455.2. Taxonomy (NCBI): domain Eukaryota; kingdom Viridiplantae; phylum Streptophyta; class Pinopsida; order Cupressales; family Cupressaceae; genus Sequoia; species Sequoia sempervirens. The sequence goes on along the minus strand of VDFB02120212.1, from coordinate 7,453 downwards.
GCTATGAGAAACTTCTTTAAAGTAGCCAATGTTCAATCCTAAGACATGAAAGCTTTACTCAAAAATCCCTATGCCAAGTCATATGTTTTCGAAATGAAGCTACACCATGAAAAAGGAAGGAGGGGTTTCCCCCAAAAATATGTAAGGGATCTATGGATTTGAGGTCAATATTTCTTTGTTACAATGTTGTCATAGAGCTCAAAAATGTCATCATTCCCCAAATACTCATAGAAATGGTTTAGAATGACATAAAGAGAGTGAAAACAAAGAAAAATACTTTTGGGTCAACATGGAAGAGACCTAAATGTCTCAACGCCTTGAGTCATCCCCAAAAGGAAAACAAAGGATAAGGAAAAAGATGAATGTTTACAACATATAGAAGAATGTAGATAAAAATAGAGGAATGCACAAAGGGAGAGAGATACATCAAACAAAATAGTACGAGGGATCACATTACACACATGTAATCACATAAAGAAACATGAAAAATAAAATAAAGTAGAATACTAGTAAGGCACATGTGAGTCAATCTATAGTAGGTTGTTTGTATCCCAATCTCGGTCAGTATATATGAAAGGAAAAAAACTAGCCAAAGGGACAACATCAAGTGCCGAACTAGGACACACACCAAGTTCAACACTTTGGTTAAGAGAATTGTCATTTAAGCTCATAGAAGAGGAGAACAATGAATTCAACTCATTATGCACTTGTTCATCAATCTTTGCAATATCAATGTCATCATTTAAATTAATAACACGAGGTTGAATGATAATGTCTCTAGAAGGTTCTTGTTTATGTTATGATGAAGGTAGAGAATCCTCATGTATTGCTTCAGGAAAGTTCAAATTTTTAATTTCCGTGTTGCTCTTTTCTTCTTTAGTTTGTAACATATGAGCAATAATAGCATAATGTCTATGCTTCACGCCTTCTAGAATTTCACTTTATTTTCAATCTATTTTCAATTTGTGATTGTGTAGGAGTGATTTTTTCAACCATAGTTTTATTTTATTCCCTTAGGGAGAGGAACTTAAAGTGAACCATGGGAGGTTGTTCAACCCACTTTCTCTTTAAGAAGTTTTGTAAAACATCACCCTTGCAATATCAATGTCATCATTTAAATTAATAACACGAGGTTGAATGATAATGTCTCTAGAAGGTTCTTGTTTATGTTATGATGAAGGTAGAGAATCCTCATGTATTGCTTCAGGAAAGTTCAAATTTTTAATTTCCGTGTTGCTCTTTTCTTCTTTAGTTTGTAACATATGAGCAATAGCATAATGTCTATGCCTACGCTCTCTAGAATTTCACTTTATTTTCAATCTATTTTCAATTTGTGATTGTGTAGGAGTGATTTTTTCAACCATAGTTTTATTTTCTTCCCTTAGGAGAGGAACGAAAGGAACCATGGGAGGTTGTTCAACCACTTTCTCTTTAGGTTTGTAAACTTGTTTAATTTTAGGAGGCATAATGGGATTGTTTTGATTGTCTCATAGTCTCTTATAGGAAATGGTAGGATGATTTTACATAGGCTACTCTGGGATATTTGGAAGGGATTTTGGTTCAATCATGGTTTCGTCAAGGATAGGTGGCTCAATCACTAGTTGAGGCATATTTGTAAGGGATAATTCTGCTATGCACTTTGCCTTAAACTTTTGATATTATTTGAAAAAGAAGTCTTCATGGGGTCTAATAGGTTCAATAGGTTCAGGCCAAAAGAAATCCAATGAAAATTTCCCATGGGAAGACACAAGACTAACACCACTATGGTGCATAGTGAAGATTTCATTTCCAAAGGGAAAATTTAAACATTTATGCACAACTGACGGGATGACATTCATGGAGTGAAGCCATGGATGGCCTAACTTCACACAATATTGGTTCGATGATGGGATGATGGTGAATGGGACATTTAATGTTTTAGGTTTGAGCTTTAGAGGGAGATTTATATTGAGCTAATCATAGGGAAAGCAAAACCATTATGCATTTTGATCCATGCTTTTGGTTTGTCATATGTATCTTGATAGAGTTCATACAAAAATAGGAATTTTTTAGTAATCATATTCTCTACACAGATGAGATCAATTAATATCCCATTAGTAGGCTTATCATTGATTCTTCTATCTATGTAAAGAGGACCATTGGGTGCATGTTTGATTATGTCATTTTGTGAGAAAGAAATATCAAGGGGCATTTTGGTTTGGCCTATACGAGGTTTAGCTTCAATAAAGTTGACCAATACATGCATGTTATCATTCTATTGATTGTTAAAGTTCTCATGAAGGAAGCAACCAAGGCTACAAAAAATTTGTATTTCGTGTTCAGTTTTAAGCATTTCCCTTAGATTTTGTTAAGCAGGAATGATACTAATGTCCATGTTTTTAGTAAGCACAAGGTCTCGTAACTTTTCTAGGCCTTCATCTATTATTTGTATGTTTTCTTGTAGGACATGAACAACATCATGCACATTGGTTGTAGGTAAGGAAGTCATTGTAAATGAGGTATGTAGGCTATGATCCATAGGGGGTTGATTATCAATACTATTAGAAAGAGAGTTAGAAAACACAAGATCATGGTAAATGGTGTATCATGGGATGACATGAGTCTCGAACTACATCTCACAATAGTATTGCTAATAGGAAACCAAGTTGTAAAGCTCATACAAGTTTCAAAAACTCAATGTCAACCCAAAAGGGAAAGAGGGTAAAATGCAATGCAATGCCATAAGATGTAAATGCAATTTTTTAGATTCTAAACAAGGTAATTTTTTTATTACACTATGAAAATACCAAAAAATAATGTCTTATAAATGCAATTTTGAAATCACACAATGCACTAACTTTATTAAATTAAGCTAGATATGATCAAATTGATGAAACATAAATTCTGTAAACAAAAACAAAAATATAAAAAAAACAAACGTGAATGCAGAAATGAATGTTTTAATACTCAAAAAATTAGATTGTGACCTTGATCAGGGACTCATTTTCCCTAGGGAAAATGGATCCTAGGTGAGGGTTTGAAATAATTTTTTACATATTTTTGAGCGAATTTCAGTAGTTTCTAGATTTTGGTCTAATACAACAAGTTTCTGTTTTAATTTTCTATGAAATGAGGATTGAATGCAAATGCAAAATATGACAAAATGAAAACCTAGTTTGATATTCAATTTTTGTTTCAATTTTAAAATGTAAATGAATGCTATGTAAATGATATGCAAGATGCTTGATTTTTTTTTGTATTTTTTAGATTTAAAGAATGCAAAACATGCAATCCTAAAACCCTTAAATGAAATGCAAAGTTAAATGCAAACTAGACACCCTAAATGAGACCTAATTCAATGCAAAGAGATGTAAATGAATGCAAGATCTAACTCTAGGATGAAAGAGGGCTCCAAAATTAGAAAATGCAAGGATCAAACTCAGGTTCACCAAAATGAAACAATGGAAAAAATAATAGGGGAGTGATGAATGAGTTCATCACAAATATCTATTTTCCCTTATTTCATTCAAAATGTAAGCTATAAAATGCAAATGAAGAAAAAAAATTAAATCTGACTGAAAAAGTAATCAAAAGGTAGATTTGGAAAGGGGAAAACTATGTGTACTTTTCACCACAAGTCACCTTTTGAAGCTCACTAAGGACTCATTCACCCTATGGAAAATGGGTCCTGGCTAAGGTTCCTAAAAAATGCTTTTTGGGTTCTCTTCTACCAGGTCTGCACTCTTAGATTCTAGATGTTCATTGTTAAACAACCAGAAATAAATTCTGTAAAGGATTTTCCATGATATGAAATTTTTTCTTGCAACTTTGACAACTTTGCAACTTTCTTCAAATTTTCTCTTCAAAGGATCTTCAACCTAAAATTTGCAATCACACATTAGAGAGAGAAAAATGTTGTTTGTTAGGTGAATGGGGGTTTTTCCTGGTCAAACCCTATTTTGTTAATTAAACTTTGAAATGAAATAGAAAATCATGAAGGAATGATGAATGAACAAATCTATGTAACAACTCACCAAACCTTATTTTAACCTTGGATTATAGATCTGCAACTAGCATGAATTGGCCTCAATGAATGTAGATCTTGATCATGAAACTTGATTATAAACAATTTACTTGAATGCTTTAATAGATCTTGAACACTACATCAACACATTAGCTCAAAAAAATGCATGATGCAATAAATATTTGACATGATGAAAGGAATCTTGATTGCTGCAATAATCGTTAATAAATCTTCCCTTGGAATGCCTTGAAAATTCTCTTGAATGCTTGTGATCTCATAAACTTTCTATTAGGACTTGAACACTTAAAAATCTAGGTGAAACTAAGTGAAATAACCTTGTATTTATACATATCTTAACATTAATTCCAAAAATTCAAATATCACAAGACAACATTGAATTGTGGATTTTAAATCTTTAAAATATTGACAAAAACATATTTTAAAGGAGTGTTCTAGGTCTAAGTGAGGACCCATTCTCCATAGGGTGAATGGGTCCTAGGCCACTTACCTAAGACACACATTTCTTAGTGTTAAACATTATGTTAAATTAGGGTCCTAGATCTAAGTGAGGACCCATTCGACCTATGGTGAATGGGTCCTATGTCACTTACCTAGGACACACATCTTTTAAGTTAAGTGTTGTGTAATGGAATTTATGAATGTTGGGTTTTATCCCTCAGAAATTGCATTTAATTAGGCTTGGATTTAAATTAAAGGGGCCAATTAAGGAAAATTAATCTCAATCAATTAATGAAGCCCTAAATTAATGTGAAAGTGTAAAGGTACACCTTTCAACATCAAAAATAAGGAACAATTAAGTCCATTTTATTAAAAGGGCCCTAAACTTAATGTGAATATGTAAAACATATTACAACACTAAATTGAGTCATAATTACGATCATTTATTTATTATTATTCATTACAAAATCAAGTGTGAAAAAGGGATACTTTTTCCTACACTACAATAGGTTTGAAAGGATTGAAAAGAGATTGAAGACAAGTTGTCCATTGTTGCATTCAAATCCCTAAAATTTGTCAAGCAATGAAAACTCACCTAGATAGAATTATCCAAAATCATTCCAACAACTTTGCAAGTAAAAAAAGTCTTAGATCTACCACTAGAGGACCCTAAAAGTTGAGCAGGACCCCCTATCAGGGACTTATATGCCCCTTGGTTACTATGTACTATAGTGGTTGGAGCAAGCTTTTTTGGGTTGGTACATATCACTCTACACTCCCTAGATCTGCCTACAAACTGCTATTTTTGTCTATCATTTGTTGTGATCTTGCATTTTTCATATTAGGTCATATAGCTTAATTAGGTTAATCATTCCAAATAATTTCCAATGTATTCCCATATTCAATTAGATGTAGATCCAATTCTACCTAGCTCACCTTCATGGTTTTAAGTCATTGTAGTCACCTTGTTGATCTATATCTTAATCCAACTTGGAAAAAGGCCCCTTGCATCTTAGGTTCTTTATATTTAGGACCTAGGATCACCTTTTCCTATTTTTCACTTGGTTCATACACTGGCATAGGAACTTCATCCTCTCACATCCCCTGTGACCTTTCTCTCAGTGGGGACTCGACCTCATGGGGAAGCTCCATCCCACTTCTGCAAATGAACATAAATCCATTCTCACTGCAACCAAATATTTCACATAATGGATTGAATCCATCCCTATAACCTATATTACTGATAAAAAAATAGAAAAGTTCATCCTCAATTGCATAATCTATTGGTATGGTGTCCCACTTTCTATCATATCTGATAATGGTCGACCATTTAAAAACCATGATGTTTACGAGCTCTATGAAAAATTCTATATCCAACATTTCTTTTCTACCCCATATTACACACAAGGTAACAATCAAGCTTCAAGACATCAAATAAAACTATACTCAAAATCCTAAAAAATACCATCAATAACGTTGGCCATGATTGGAACTTTCAGCTTAATCTAAATTTATGGGCCTATTGTATAAGCATCCATACTCCTATTGGTGCCACCCATTTTCCTTGGTTTATGGATCTAAAACTATTCTCCCTATTGAGGTCGAGTTTCCATCACTGATAGTTTCCTTACAGTGCTTTATCGACAATGAAGAATACAAAATATCTAGATAACATGAGCTAGAATTGTTGGATGAATGACGTCAGATGACACTAGTCCATCTCCAAGCATATCAAAATCATTTTTGTTGTAGCTATAACTAGATAGTTTAGGTTAGGAATTTCAATATTGGAGATCTTGTTTTAAAAGAAAATAAGAGAAACAACCTGGATAGAGAAAATAAAGACAAGTTCGAGCCTAATTGGTTGTATCCTTACATAATCACTATTGCATATTGATCTGACGCTTACCAACTTGCCACTCCTGAAGGTGAACAACTTTTAGAGCCTATCAACAACATGCACCTTCAAAAGTACTATACTCAATTCTTAGAAAATCCCTCCAAAAACTAAAATAATATAAACATGACCAAACAAAAATAAAATTAAAAAATTGATCAAATAAAAAATCAAAAAATACAAAAAAGTAAAATATAGTCACCATGATGAGAACTTGGAAAACAGGCGTCTTGTGTGACATCAAAAATATAAAAAATTAGTAAAGAGAAATAATTCACCGTCTAGTGAAAACCACTTCGGTGTTGCTTTGGGTAAGTACCATGGTGAAAACTTGGAAAAAAAGCACCATGAGTAGGAGGCTAATGCTCATTTGTCTACCATCAGTCTATTTGGTTGTTAACTCTCCATTTGCTTTCATAATAAATATTCTGTCCATTTCATATACACTCATAATAAAGCTAGTTATCCCTCTTATGGCTTGAAATTGATTGGTATTTAGCATCACTCGCTTTCCATTCCTCGATGCTTTTTTTTGTTTCACATCCCTAATAAAGTCAGTTGATCCCATGCTTGTCCATATTTGGTCTTGTGCCTGGCTGAGGGAAAGTCCTAGATCTAGGTTTTTTAAATGGGACACTTGGAAAAATAATGGAGGATCCCCTTGGGTCATTCATCTTCCTATGATTATTGTCCACTGATTTATTTTCCATAATAAACAATTCACAACCTATGCTACTTATTGTTGGTTTAAATAAAGTCTTGTACCTAGTTAATTCATTACTAGGGGACTTATTTACATGTTAGTTAAGTTTACTTAGGTCCTAGGAAGGAATCTTTCTAGAAGGTGTTAGCTTGCCAACAGCATATCTTTGACTTGTAACATGTAGAACTTTACCGTGGCGGATTATTATTGTCCCATGTCATATGATTGCGACCAGCCCTTGCTTTTAATCATATGACATCTTGTATCTCACCTTGGCTATATAGCTAGGGGGTTTCTACTATATTGAACATTACAATCATATCATTGAATCATATTGATAAGAATACAATTTATTCTTGTCACATTATATTCTCTTTTTGTGCTTTCCAAT
>VDFB02120211.1:0-10232 GCA_007258455.2 Sequoia sempervirens | reverse complement strand
AACAACAACAAAGGCTGCCAATCGGCATAAATGCCACTGGTCAAGTACTATTAGGAAAAGTGGTCCATATGGTAGGTGGCATGACAGAAGATGAAGATCCTACTTGCTGAGGTTTTGCTCCAACTATAATAGCATGATCAAAACCCAAATGTTTCACAACAAAGAACTGATGGAGATCCTTTAAAAATTGAGCTTCAAGCATAGCCAACTTGAAATCTACAATGAGTTATTCATTAAAAGTAAAAATAAATTATTAATTATACATCGATTATCCATCCTTGAATTTTGTGCATAGTATGGTGTAATGTCCCATTTTATGAAATATGATTATTTGATATTTGGCATGTGGAAAAGTATTCTCATTATTGATCAACTTCCTATCGGCTATTTGGAAGTTTAACATCCCACCACATATATATCCTATATCATACCACTTTAATTATTAATCGTAGAGATATTAATTTCCTGAGAATTCACATTGAATACCGATATTTATTTACTCAAAGAGGTTTTGGTATATATCTACTATTGTTGTTCAAAATAATACTGGTCGACTCTTCATTCACAGTCAATTAGCAGAGGCTCAATGCATATTCGGACGAGTTAATAAAGATTTGGGTATGGACTCCCATAAAGAATATTATTATTGAATCGAATGTGTGTGGTATACTATGGAAGTATTTTATTATTGCTGTGGCATCTTTGGTAACCATCACGACATTTTCTTTATTGACCTTTCATATGTTTGCTAGGTTATGAGTTGTCAGGCGATACTTGTCTTCATGAACCGAGATCATTCATCCTTGTTAAGCATTGTTAGGGAAAAAACATGGAGGTATGGAAGATTATCGATTACTTCTGTGAGCAACTCATATCACTTAATAAGGCACGACTAGCAAAAGGACGTCTATTATTCCTGGTATTTGTGACATTGTTGATTGATCCGTCATTACTCCTGCGAAATAATTATTAGACTTGTTCATCTACCGTATCATAGTTGGAAGACATCGCTACTTATTGACACCTTCCTTGCTCAAATTATCATGATCCATAAAGTCATTATGAAGATGTTATTTGCTGATATGGGAGGGATGTGTGAATTCCAAAAGGTTCCGTTGCATTACTTGTATTATTCGAAGACTTTCTGGTTTCCCTTCACCATTGATGGGAACCTATCTCTTGTTTGGGGGCAATTCATATGGCATCTAGCAGATTCTAGACAGGGCTAATCAGAATAAAGAATTATGTGGTTTACTTGCTATGAGGGGTCAATTCCATACAAGCTAAGGATAGTTCCCCTTTATAATACCTGGCTGATTTGTAAGGAAATTTAAATAAACTAATAAAGAATAAAATCACTTTGTTAGAGATATTAAGGAGATAGCAGTTAAGCTGGTGGTGGAGATTACATATAGAGACAATAAACAACATCAATAAATTAAAGATGGCGATAACAATTGTTAAGGAAATAATGCAGCGATAGACATAGACCAACAAAGGACTTGATTTGCTAAAGGGAGGCATCGATTATTATCAAGGATTAATAAAACCATAAATAAAGCGAGTCTTAAAAGGGAGCAATTTAGCATTGTTATCAAAGGACATTTGAACCAACACATCAAATGCATGGGGCAATCATGTCTATTCCCATCATGGGTTATTTAAAGGAAGGAAAATACATATCAAGCAGATCATAATGGAATATATATATACACTTAGGATCTGAGTGCTCCTACAAAGTCCATTTCCAGCCAACCAAAGATGCATATTTAATCAACAAAGTCAGAAATAGCATCCATTATAAATTGCATGTATACAGGGTTATATTCAGAAATAGCAATTTGAAGAGGTCTAAGCCTCTTACATATTCCAAGGCATGATTTTAATTTACAAATCAGAAATAGTGCCGTAGCTGTGATTTTCTCTTTTGAACTTCAACTACGACTAAGCCTACTTGTTGATGTGATTTTTGTGACCGCACCAATCAGTAGAACAAAGTTGTCCGAAAGCTACTCCATTCTCTCTTGATCAAAGTATTCCGTGCGCTAAGATTGCAAGAAAGTTTGCACATTCAACTCCAAGGTTCCGAAATACTTAGAATACCCTCAGTTGCTTGGTTGTGAATTGCTGTTTTCATGAGGGGACTTACACAATATTCAAGACACTTGCAGTTAATAGTAGACGGATGATGGGAAGGGATTTGTATAATGCGGATGATTTGACAATAAGTACTCTTTCCTAAAACTAACCAAAGATGAGCAGAATTGAAATGAGTGTAAGGGTAGGAAGGTTCTAGATTCTACTCTAAGGTGAGACGTGGGATCAATCTCGACAGCTTCGACCAAACTCTGCTCCACCTCACGCTGGACAGCTTACACAAAGTTGGTGCAATCTTCAAGGGGATAACGAGAAATTTTCAAATTACAATCTAGCATCAAGGTACCATTAAGACGACGCATACCAAAATACGAATTGCAACTGAAGTTAAGTTTATGAAATGTTCTAGTTGACCACGCAAGGCAAACTTGCCGTCAGCAAGCTGCTAGTGGTATGGAATGAAACGAAGTTGCCTTGATCAACACCACAAACCCACAACTAATATCTACTTGCATGAAATGGAAATGCTATTCCTAAACTACTTTACGCTATTTTATGCTACTTGGAATTGAAGGGATGAAGAAGCCTTGCTAGCTATCCACAACGAAGACGAGTTTCACCATCAATGAAAAGATCTTCTATTATGAAAGTGTTACACAACAATCTCTTACAAAAGTTTTCAAAGGAAAACTTTCCTTCTCCTCCAAACTATGCTAAACTATCAAACAAAATGCCTCTCTGCTCTACTCTCTGGTCTGATCTCTATTTTAATTCTAATTTAATGAGATACAAATGAGGGGGACTCCCCCTTTTATAGATGGCCCAGTCCAATGGACGGCTCGAATTACAATTAAATCAAAGGCTCAGATTGAGCCACCTCACCAACGCAGAATAAAGATGCCAACGGCTTCCCTATTCTCTCTTGATCAAAGTATTCCGCACGCTAAGATTGCAAGAAAGTTCGTGCGTTAAACTCCAAGGTTCCTTTAATGCGAATAGGCTCAGTTTGGCTCGATGTGATTTGCTGGTATTTCAAGGGGACTTACAAAATTGTTGGGCGGTTGACAGCAGACAGCTGACTAAGGGTTTTCATGTAATTTGAATGATTTGGCAGGTGAGCACGGGATTCCTAATACTAATCGGAAATGTGCGGAAAGTAAAAGGGGGTTTAGGGCCTAGAAACTAACATTCTATTCTAAATCACGAGGATATGGAGCCGTTTTCAATAGACTTCAGCCCGTTCACCTAGCACTCAAATTCGAGGACGATACCGGCAAAATCGGTGCAATCTTCAAAGGAAATAAGCGAAGATGTTCAAGTTATGACTTAACATGCATACACACCGCTGCTTGGCATATAAGCATATAAATCCTGGCCGAAGTTAAACACAAAATAATGTCGATTGACCACACAAAGCGAACTTATCATCAACAAGCGCTAGTGGTAGCTAGATGCATGGCTTCTCTCAATGAAACACCACACATCAAAGTAAGCTGCTTGCATGAGATTTAAGCTACTTGGAAGAAACTGTAGCATTTCATGACAAGGCGAATTCCATCATCAATGAAAAGATCTATTATCCTTAAAATGTGTTACACAACAATCTCCTCAAAAGTTTTCAAAGGGAAAACTTTCTCTCTTCTCCAAATGATGCAAAAATGCTCTACAATGCTACACTATCTAATTCTAATGCTAATACTCTCTCAATGTCTACTGTCTACTATCTAATGTGTTACAAATGAGGGGGACTCCCCCTTTATATAGGTAGCCAAGTCCCAAAAGACGGCTAGGGTTACAATCAATAGAGTGGCTAGAATTGTGCCACCTCAGCCCTAAACAATATTGCCCTAAAAACCGCCACAAAGGAGAGTGGGGTAATAAATGCGCTATAATGTCCACCATCATCCTTCTAGAAGATTCCATTTGTAGACGCGTTCACACCGTTCTCGATCTTCTTTCTTGGCGTTGTTCTTCAAATTCTTCCACTTGAGGGTCTTCATCTTCGTCACTTTGAGTTATACTAAGTCCCAACACTTAGCCATTTTCTTGCAACTTTTTTTTTTCTCCTTCGAGATTGAAACTCGTATCTTCATCCTCTGAAAGTTGTAATATCATCGTGGATCACTTAAATCATCAACGCTTGGCCTCGACGTTTCTCCTGCAAAACAAGCAAGGAGAGGGGTATTAGATCATTTCATAATATAAATTCAACTTACTCACCTGATTTTCATGCCTTGATCTCCAAGTGTTCATTGCCAACTTTGTGTTCAAGTTCATGCTTTAGACAAATTTTCATTCCACCTGCTGGAGCTCTGATAACCTCGATTTTATTCATTTCTGGCTCAAGTAAACTATCCTCACGAAGGATTTAAGCAAATTCACCTAGGCAGTTTCTTTCAAATTCACCATCTGGAGGATTTCACTGGAGAACATTTTTCTTCACACATTTGCCTTAGAAAATTTTCAAATTTCCCTTAGGAAAACTCATCAACCTGGTGCCCACTTAAAATCTTCATCCCAAAATCCTCGACAAGCTGTGGAAGACCTTAGAATCAACTCCTCATCGATAATCTTCGATACCCAGAAGAAAATTTTCTCCATAACGCTTCGAATTCATGGGTACCCAACGAACGGGTTCATTTAATTTTCTTGAATTTTGAACCTTAGGAAATTATTTCCCTGTGAAATTTATTCTCATTTTTTGATCCCCTCTGAGAATTTTGCTCTGACTTGGAAAATTTTATCAATCCTGTGGAGCTGGCACCTTCTGACTTCACCACTGGTAAATTTGCTCGTGCCTCAGGAAAATTCCATCACCTCTCCAGACTTAGGCGTTTTTCTAAGGGAGAAAATATTTTGTGCCTTAGAAATTTTTTAAATCACTCTGGAAATTTTGCCTTAGAAAATTTTGTTTGCCTGCCAGCGAGAGAAGTATCATTTCATCAACTTACTTAAATTTTTTTTTTTTTTTTTCACGCCTGGCACACTTGATTTAGCTCCACACTTGCAAGGCAATTTTATCTAACTCCAACGCCTTAGAGATATTTCATCACTTCAATTTATATTTCACTTCATACTTTAGGCGTATAGCACACTTGAGAGGAATATTCAAATCCACGCCTAGCAGAGAATTTTCACCCACCTTTTACCTTATTTACTACCTTTATTCACCTTTCACATCTCAACTTTGGGCGCATTTGAGACATAGAGGAGGATGGGCGCACTTTGCATATACAAGAGGATGAAGTCTTTTCCAACGCCCTTGCTATTTTGTCTTCACATGGCAGCTTTTGCGCGCATTTTGCCCATGTAGGAGGACGAAACTTGTTGACTGGTTGACTTTCTTGGTTTTGGGCGCATTTTACATGCCTAGGAGGATGAAAATCTGCAATGCCACCTCCCTTGGAATATTCCCCCTTTTGTTTTTGTCTTTACTTGCCCTTATTTGGGCGCATTTCATGCATGAAGGAGGAATAACTCTTCAAATTCAACGCCTTTCTCTTTGACCTTCCTTGTCCTTGGCGCATTTGAGCATGTGTGGAGGATGGGCGCATATTCTATGTGAAGGAGGATGAAAACGTTTTGACTTGTTGACCTACTTACAACTTTGGCGCATTCTAGCCTTGATGGAGGATAAACTTTCAAACGCCCTCATGTGACTTTTCAGCTTCATTTTTGTCCTCACATGGCATGATTTGGGCGCATTTTGCCTAAGGAGGAGGACGAATTTGCTTGACTACTTTGACCTCTCTCTCCTTTGGGCGCATTTTGGAGGGTGAGGAGGACAAACTTGCAAGTTGGGCGCATTTTGCATGTGATGAAGGATAGAAACTTTGACTTTGTTGACCCTCTCCTGCCTTGGGCGCATTTTGAGGTGTGTGAAGGATGAAACTTCTTCCAACGTTCTTGGGTGACTCTTCGACTTCCATGTTTTGTCCTCACATGGCCCAGTTTGGGCGCATTTTCAAGGAAGTGAAGGATGAAGTTCCAGACTTAGCTATTTTTCCCTTCCTCTGCCAGCGTTCATGCCCCTGCTATTTATAGTAAATCCTCTTATTCTCAAACTTCGAAAGCTCAGATTGCCTTGAAATTTTGACCACTGGACCTTCATGACCTGGTTAGCCTGTTGACATTGCCATTTTGAGCTGACTTACTAAAAATAGCACATTTTGAGAAGTGTTTTGCTATTTATAGTAACCTCTCGTTTTTGGTACTTCCACAGCTCCGATTAGCTTGAAATTTTAATGAGGCGCTCCTCACCACGTGACCTGTTGGCTGACACTGACACATGCGCTCAATTTACTATTTTTAGCCAGTTTCCAATTTGACTTACTATAAATAGTAAGTGCTCTGATCGACTTGAAATTTCACCAGCAGATAGCCTGAAGAACGCTGATTGCAGTGGTTTACACCGGATTACGAAGATTTTGACTTTTGATGCCTATATTTAGGCTCCGAAGCTGGAAACCCTAATTTGCATTGCATGCATATCAAAAGATCTCCGTTTGCTTTCGTTTACTTAACCAGCGTGATCCCATTTCGTGAATCTGGCTAGCAGGGGATTCTTGAGGACACACACCTTCAAGAAATATAGCAGTTCCTTCTTGGTGAGAATCCTGTTCACCATTGTAAAGCTCTCAAAAACCCATCGGGAATCACTAGACATGCAAAGAAACCTCGTTATGCAAACCCTAAAAATAACTCGGAAGAATTTGAATCCTGAAAGTGGTCATCTCAGCTTGCATGTTACATCGTTGCGAAGGTCTTGAAAAACCTAGAAGGAATATGCAGACATGCAAAGAAAATCTCTGCATCTGGACCCTGAAATTCGTGCGAATTTGACGCTAAAATATTAAGTTATGCGATTTTACGCTCAAATTTTGCACGCGAGTAGTCTGATGTGCTCTGAATGCAGTGTGATGATCGGAATCTCAAAATGGCTGACAAACTGCCCTCAATTGCAGACTTACTAAAAATAGTAAGTACCTCAGAATCTAATGAAATTTGGCTGGAAACCTGCTGGATGTCTGCTGACAACAATATTAAGCTCAATTTTCAATTTATTCACCTTATTTGACCCCTGTACTGACCAGGAAGACAAAACCCTAATTTTTAGACTTGGCCAAAATTCACATTTTAAGCTCAAAGACGGGCTCAATCCCGAAAAAATAGACAGTAGAAAAGAGAGACAACAACAAAACAAACAAAAAGCAAAGCCAAAATTAGGGGGGGGTCCCCATTTGCAATGGGGCGATGTGTGAAAAACGTCACAACATTAGCCCCAACCCGAATAAATGTTCCTGAACATTTCAAAGACAAAACCCATTCCATATTCAGAACCCTTGGACCATTCTTTCAAATCCTATCAATTGACTGGGGGACATACTTAAAAGGGAAGAGGAATCCTAAATTGGATCAAGGCACCTCATCTTTTGATTACAAGTGTGTGCGTATGCGTTCATTCTAGCTCAAAAAGACCATTGAAGTTCCTAGAATCCGTCGTAGCAAGTTATATAAGTATCTTTCTTCAAAAGCATCCTGGACATTGCCTCGCTGCCAGTCAGGCGTCCATAGCCCCGACGAGGTTGTCGCCACAATTCTCACGAATATTGCTCCACTGCCAGCCGGGCGTCCATAGCCCCGGTGGAGTTACTCGTATGTTCCCAAAACCAATATTTCATAATATTCTCTTTCATTTTCATTTTTTTATTCTTTCTTTTCTTTTGTTTTTCAGATATTTCTTTTAAGCACATTTTCTTTTCTCTTTTCTTTTGATTTCTCCGTCAATTCCTTAATTGGCTGGCAGGCAATGAAGCCTCCAATGGGTTTGAGAATTGTAGTGGCGCTGAAGCAAGATGTAAAATTTTCACCCGCCAAGACTTTTCCCAAGAAACCTCAATGACTTAGAGCAATTAACCATGTGTGTAAAATATAGCAATCATGAGACTTGGTGTCAAGACACAATGGATGATTCCCTTCCGAGTCAAGTACAGATCCTAACCAAATGATAAGACTTTAAAGAATAACCTCGGATTCTAAAGCACTTCCTGGATGACTATCTAAGAAATGGACTAACATTACATCAACATTGTACTGGAGTATGGCGAAAACAACACAACATCCCCCTCACAAATGGGATCCCCTTTTATTGAAAGCAACAACTAAACTATGAAAGCAACAACTAAACTAAGGAAAGCAAGACAACTAATCTAAACAAAAACAAAAACTTTAAGCGAACAACAATCAAAAGACCTAAATACATACAACTCCTAGCATGATTTCTTAGGATGTTCAGCAGTGACAAAACAACGGTGATAGTGCGGAGCCTAGAAAATTTGTCCTTAAACTCAGAAAAGTAATCTTTCACAATACGAATCTCAAACTCAAGCAAAACTTTAGGAAAGATTAGCAGTTGAGGCAACTCATCCGGACCATGATTAATCCATAAACAAGTTTTCTTTCCTAAATCTCCATAATCAAAATGATATTCTTGGTAGCCAACAGTAGGGAAAGATACAACCTGGTGGTCTTCATTCGCTGGCATGCATTCTTGCCTGTCATCCACTGCTTCATCAGGAGGCCGAAGTTGATGGTGAACCATACCTCTCGCATCCAAAACGTGGAGATGGTCCAAACTGGGAGGAGCGGGGCGGGAAATCATTTCGAAAGAGCACTTGGAAACTTGGGTTACCTCATGCGCTGGCTCCTTTTGGATCTCTAGCAATGGATCAAGCCCCAACCCGAATTGCTTTTCATTTTCCATCTCTTTATCAAGCAGTATTTCATTTGTTTCAATTTCATCAAGCAACTCCTCCATGACTGTGAATAACGGATCAAGTACTAACGTGAAGTTCCCTTCATATTTTGCCTCCATCTTGGTAGCCCATTGATCGTCAAACACATCATCTTGCCTTAAGCTGCTTATCATTTCTTCTATCTTGTTCATGCATGATTGGACCTTTTCATCAAGGGGCGTCCCTTCTTGAAGTGCACCGAAATTGCTTCCCTCTTCACGTTCCCCTCCTTGAGTGAATGAACATTGAAAATTTCTCACAGCATCTATACTTTGAGCTAAGTCCTCCATTGCCGATCCTTGATGATCTTCAATAGCTTGCAATCTTGTGCATTCACTCTCTTCCATGTGCTGACAGCTGCCTTGGGTGGTTTCTCTCCCTTGGATATATTCCATTGCTTCTTTGATCCTTGCTCCAATAGCCTCTTGTTCTAACATGATGTAGGAACAATCTTCATCTACTTGCTCCCTAAGCTCGATCACATCATCCTGTTGTGACTCATTCTCCTTGTTGTTAGACAATGTTGAGGTACATTCTTCATTTGGTGCTAAAAATGTTTGCGTGGCATATTCAATCCATCTTTTGTCTTTGAATAATCCATATGGTAGCGCTGGTAATCCGAGGCGACTTCTGGCGAAGTTGATGGCTAGTTCACATGTTGTGCAAGTGAACTCTGGATGAGGCGCATTGTGAATTCGACACCAACGAGGGAGCAAAACACCTCTCAAGGGATCATTGCCAAGTTCCATCTGACCTTGGATCCTAAGTATGAATCTTGCGAAAGCCTCATTCACCACTTCTGGACGACTATAGTCATCAGGTTCTACATCCAATACTCCTGGCTTGGGAACATCCCAGAAGAAAATTTTTTCTTGGAGAACAAGCTCTATCCTTGAGAGGAATGTTAGGCAACTGATTTCTTCGTGCTGGGAGGTCTCATGAATTCGGCATCTTCCTGGCAAAGCAAACTTAGACAAATTCTCGGGCCACAGTTGTGCATTCAATCTTTCATGAATTTGAGCAATATCTATAAAACTGTCTTGAGAGCAACAAACGTGCTCATCCATTGAGAAACCTCTTTTTTGATTTTCCATTTTTTGATTTTTTTTTTGAATCTTTCAACTTTTCACTTTTTTTGGATTTTTTTGACATAAGAGAGATCTAACATATCTCTGATTTGGAATTTCAAAGCTCATACTGGTTCCTTCCAACCTCTGGAACAATTCGAAGCCGGCCCTCCTTCTAGCGCCAATTCTGTTGATGTGCTAGGAGGAGAGGCAAGCATAAAATGAATGATAACCGAACCAACGTGTTCTTTCCTCGTTCAGCCCTCCTTCTAGC
>VDFB02120210.1:0-12792 GCA_007258455.2 Sequoia sempervirens | reverse complement strand
CCCATACTCTTTAACATCTCGTGACAGGAGGAGATAGGCAAATCACTGTGAAAGAAATTAAGTCCAGAAAGTTTTCCACTTGGAATGTGCTGGTAAGGCTTCAGGTGGATACTCTTTCATTAAGAATCAGACAGACAAAAAATGTCTTCTTCCATGTCAAATAAGAAAGGAATAAAGCAGATCACCTACACAATAACTCAGACAAGATAATTTCTGTCAGATATACCAGAACTCAAACACCCATATCTAAAAGTACCAGAAGAGTAGTTGATTTATGATTTGAATTGGGGGTGTGGGGTGCGCCAGGCTTCTGCTGTAGTGCAATACAGAAGCGACGCGCGAAGTCTCTGGTAGCAAGCTACCGTTTGAGGCTTCCCCCTGAAGAAATTAATTTAATATCGTGTGGTTCATATATTAAACTGATAAGAACAGATACTACACTTGATCTTAGCCAAAAGGCCGAGAAAGGTATGCTTTCAAACGTTTCTCCCTTCATTATTTATACTGAGTTTGCATCCCTTAAGTCTCCCACTGCTACATGTGGGATAAATATATCTCGAAAGAGAACTCTTTTTGGCTCGTCTTAAAACCATCGGAGATATTGAAGTCGCTCGGGAGTTTTCTGATGTGCCATGAGGAAGATGAAACAATAGATATGATTCGTATAGGTATATGTGATCTAAAACTATGTAGATTAAAAATAATAACGTGTGAATCATTTTCTAATATAAAATTCCTTTGATAATATTGAAAAAATAATAATTATATAAATGTGATAAGTAATATGATCTAAATAGTTTAATTTAGAATTGTAAGTGGAAGTATTTAGTTAATTTTAATGTTTAATATTTAGTTTTTTATTATTTTAAACATAATTTTTTAATAATAATTTAGAATTAGTTATTTTTGGATGTATTGAAAGTATAACATTGAATTTTAAACTACATTTTTAAAATAATTTGATTAGGATTGATTCAATGTGTGTGACGACGAATCTAATCAAATATATGATTTGTAGATATGATTCTACATATAGATTTGGATTTTGTGTGTGACAATGAATTGAATCAAATATATGATTTGTAGACGTGCGAATCTTACACATGGATTTGAATTGTGTGTTTGAAAATGAATTGAATCATATATGAATCCTACACATGGATTTGAATTATGCTTGCAAAAATGGAAAAAGTTATCATTGGAATCTATTCACCTTAATGTTTGATGCCTGCCTTTGAAAGGGATGGTGATAAACATTATTTAAGATTTTTTTAGGAAAATGATGTTCTCCTTTGGTCAAACCCCTATTGTTCATTTAATAATCTAATTAAAATGGTTGAAAACAAGCAAACATGGATTTAAGAAAGTGGATTTTCGGACATAAGGGCCCAAAATGGATTTGGAAGATGAGGGATCTTTAGATGGATTGGAGGACTTAGGAGAGGATGAATATTTTGGATTAGCAAGTTTGAATGTCAATTTGGATTGTGATTTAATATGTATTGCTTCTATTACTTTATTTGGGATACATATGGTTTTTTTATTTTATTTTTTGATTTATAGACCTTTGTGGATTCTTGGATGTAGATTTTTTTTATTTTGGATCATATTTTTCTTTATTTTGACATGTCTTTTGGAGGGGACATGTTGATCCATGGATTTGTGTGGATTTTTGGATTTATGCATTTGAGATTTGGCATCCAAATTGCTTCCAAGAGAAATGGTATTAGTGGATGGATAGGAAATACATGAAGATTTTATGGATGGGTGAATGTTTGAAGGATTTTGGAAGAGCTTCAAGGATGTGTTCCTTGGTTGATCTTGATTTGTGAAATGATGAAATGATTTTAAGATATGGGGGAGAGGGATAGTGGAGGGAGGGATATATGGACCCAAGATGGATGGAAGGGATGAAGGATTTGGTTTTGGGATATAAGGACCAAAAATAGATGGAAGGGATGAAGGATTGGGCTTTGGAATATAAGGGCCCAAGATGGATTTGGAGGATGGGAATGCGGATATTTGGATTTAGATGGATGGATTTGGGATTTAGGATGGATGGAAGGAGTACCAACATCTTGAGCTTGGCAGCGAAGGCCACAGTAGTTTGGATTTTTTTATATGTCGAGGTTCTAAGATTCCTTGTTCATGAAGTCCTAATTGTTTGCCTTGATAGTGCGTATTTTGAAAAATCCTTTTTCCAAAGGGATACTTGTTTTTTTGGAAGCAAGACATGAGTTCATTTTGAGAATTATACAACATGGAAGGAATGATAGGCTTGTGGAGTAACCCAAAATGGATGAAAGTGGTGGAACCCATTTGATAAGTGTTGGGTTCATTAATAGTTTATATAGGGGTGATGGGATCATGACATGGAGATGGAGGGATGCTTTGATCTTGACTTGCGGTATGATCATGGGATGGAGGAGGATCATAAGATGGATTGGAAGGTATAATTTTCTCTTTAGATGGAGGCGGGTCATGAGATGTCATGGAAGGGGATTCAGAGGTGGCATGGAAAGGATGCTTTGATCTTAACATGGATGGGGATCATGAGATGGAGTGGAAGGGAAAGGATCATGCATTGGAAGGGGATCATCTTGGATGTCCCAAAAAAAATCATGATCAAATATTGGATTATCATAGATATCATGACCAAACATAGGATTATCATGGACATAAAATTTTTTAGATAGAGTGGATGGTGGTGTTTGATCTAAGGTTTTGTACTCATGGACATGATTTTGATCTATGCTGTAAGGGTACATATCGGTATGCTTTGGATTGAGTCCTTGGTATAGTTAATTTGTGTGGATGATGTGATGGAGGAGTGTGGGATAGATTATTCAACTAGGGTGGATGGAGAGATGAGAGATGGAGGTGGATGCATGACATGGGAAGATTGTACCACTTTATTTGGGGGTGGGGAGTTATTCTTCTTTAAAAATAGCCATTGGAAATATTCAGGAGTAAATGATTCAAGCTTAGAGGGAGGATTATAATTAGATGGGGGATTTAGATTAGGTTGAGGGTTAGAATTATGGATTGTGGGACTAGAATGATAGGTTGGAGGATGGGGGTAATGAGGGTGTTATACAAGTTTAGAGATGTAGGTATGGATGTTGGATGGAGAGTGTATGCAGGTGAAGGATAAGAGGGAGGTAATGACGATGAATAGGATGGATTTCCTTGTCAAAGGTACAATAAGTGTGATTTAGAGGTGTAATTGGATAAATTATGATATTTATTAATGAACACACTCGAAGACTAAGAGAGGGGGTGAAACAATGTACACAAAAACTTAATCCCTTTTGAACCTTGAAACTTTTAGCACAATACAATCCTCTTATCACAACTAAAACCCTTAATTAGATATAGCAGTTTCAACCCTCGGTATGATCAACAATACTCAGTAATGAAAGATATAGCAGTTATACTTCTAAACAGATCGACAACAATGAGAAAGAAATTGATAACACACAAATGCACAAGGAGAACACCAAATTTACATGGAAAAACCAATGAGGGAAAAACCACGGTGATAGTTAACTCACAATATATAAGGCTCATTGCCAAAGAGTTGCAAGAAGGCCCACTACCTTAGAGCAAGATACGTAGGACTTGTAGAACTGAATCCAACACAACTTTAGGAGCAAGATACAAAGGACCTGATGAGATTAACTATCTGATAGCAAGATACAAAGATTTAGATAAATATTACAATGCTTGTCAACATAACACTCTATTGATTGAGGTGTTATAGCACATTTGATTCTATCTTTCCTATTCACAATGTAGCACTAACTTTGTTGGATATTCAATACATTCCACACACTTGTACACATCTCCATCTTGTTGCATTTGAAATGATCTTGCATTTATATCCACCACAACTCTTCAAAACTTTAATTAGATTGATCAAGAAGAAGGTAATCGATGAACTCAACAAGTTGGCCACCAAAAACATAATACGATCTTATCTCAAAGATAGAGAGGACCAAAACAATCTTATTACATCTTCAATGTGATCCTAAACAATTCACATGCTAACACACATCAACCTAAGTCAACATCAAGGAAACATGTAGATGAAATTTTGAAGTGCATAACCCGTTGGCTCAAAATCATACTTCGTATTGAATTTGCTCAAGGTGGTTCTAACCAAGATAGGTTAGGACCCAAATCTAGCTTATCTTCCATTGCTAGCATAGACCCCAAAGACACGATGCAAGCAAAGGAATAAGCCCTGTCGACCAAATATCTACAAATAACCCAAAAATCCAACTCAAGACATTGCAACATTAAAGTTGACAATTAACATCATACAAATCACATGGGGATGTTCCATGAACATCCAATAACACTTCTATACCCTTCTTTCATACTATCATGCTACTAGCAACCACTGTAAACCAAACAGGAACATAATTCTCTATTCAAGAAGCACATAACTCATAACTAGAATATATAACATTAACGTATCAGCTTGCGGACCACTTCATCACATGAAATTGGAATTGAGATACAACACAAACATTGATAGCACATTCACCAATCCGCAGGAGTAGAGACATCAATCTTGAGAGAAATGTGGAGCATTTGAGACGATCTAGACAACCAACAACAACGCCAACCTTTTTTCAATTCCTTAGAAATCTTATCGAGAAGCATAGAGTGACACGAGAAAGATAGTCAATCAGTCAAGTGGTTTTACAATTTTTAGTAAATTTGGACGAAATATTTTTGTAACTAAATCTTCACTTTTGGACTATGGCGACTAAGCGAGGAATTTGAAGATGATGCAAACTAAATTTTATGAAATTTTTGTCTATAGATTCTAAATATATTTTTTCAAAATTTTTACGGGATCGATTACTTCTTTTCCCATCTCCTCAAAACTATTTTTCGAGGAAAACAACATTTTGAAAAGTGGCGCTCTTGAGTATAGCATAACTTTTTTGCATGAAGGATAAAATTCTAATTATTTGAATTTAAAATTTATAACTCCAATATATAGTGCTTCCACTTGGTTAGATAGTTTTTTGTGAATATTTTTTGCCCAAAAGTTCAAAGTAAAACTCAATTATAATTAGGACATAAGCTTAACCATTATAGCAGCGTAACTTTTTTTTTGTATGTATCAAAATTAAATTTTTATCTTTGTTGGATCAAAGGACTTCAATATTTGGTGCACTCATATTTTTTGATTTTTTTCTTTTTATAATCTGCTATTTTTCCACATGTGAAGAACAAAGAGCTTTATTTTCGGTGAAAAACGTACATTCACGAGAAATAAAAAATAAATATAATAATAAAATAAAATTTATTTAAAATTATAATTTTTGGGAGGCTTATAATAAGGACTACATACTTACAATTTTTTTTAAATGAATTCATTTGATCCCCCAAAAGAGTAAAATCAAAAGTGGATTTTTATGACATTTTGATAGATGTAAAAAGAGACTTAGTTATAGGTATGGTTTAAAACTAGCGGGGTTCTATACAAGGGGTTTGATTTAAGGTAGTTTGATCAAGCCCTCTTTCCAATTCAGAATGTTTTAAGTAAAGAAAATTTTAAGGTTTAAATCATTATATTTTCTAAAATAATGTGATTTATTAAAGTGTTCCTCAGTGTAAGCCGGCTTTGTGGGATTATCGTGGAATGCCCACAAAGTACTAACGTGGAATCCCAAACCACAAGACCAAAACTTCAACAGTGGAGGAATGCAAAGCATTCTCCTAGATAGACTTCAATGTAGCTTCATGAACTAGAAACACTTAAGTACCTTATAAAGGCTAGATCTTTCTTTCAACAAGACATACTTCATCAGGAACATTAGGAGAGAGAAAAAGCCATACTATAAACCTTCATTAATATCTCTCCATTATCAGTCATGCTTCTAATCCTCATCTAAATATATCATTATAAAAATAACTCTACTAATAAAAATAATGCACTATACAACTTTTCTTGGCATGGACAAGGCATGACATCCAACCATGAACTTTTCTAACTCTTCTTTAGATAAGGCATGACATCCAACTTCAACAACTTTTCTCTATATAAGGCATGACATCCAACTTCAACAACTCTTCTTTAGATAAGGTATGACATCCAACCATGAACTTCAAGAACCATCAAATGATGCATGACATTCAATGGCATGACATCAAACTTCAACAACTCTTCTCTAGATAAGGCATGACATCCAACCATGAACTTCAACAACCATCAAATAAGGCATGACATCCAATGACAACCAACAATCAACAATCTCCTCAAGTGTCATCCAACCATGAACTTCAACAACCATTAGATAAAGCATGGCATCTAATGACAACCAAAAATCAACAATCTCCTCAAGTGTTTACATCAATGACAACCACTTCCAACAATCTCCCCCTTTGGCATTGATGGCAACACACATTGCTCACTCTCTTCTTTTGACATCAAGGACAAAGGGCCATAAAACAACACAAAATTCTCTAACTTTAGGGACAAAGGGAAAAAAATCTTCAAAAGAAGTAGCAAAACATTCTCCCCCTTTGACCAATAGTACTTTTGCACAACATCAAAAATCTCCCTTACTACCATCTCCCTTTGAGTGGTAGCACACATCAATCTAGGATAAAGGATATGCCATGCATATCTCCCCCTAGATAGATGCACCATCTATGCATCTAGTTAGAACGAGGGGAAATCACCCCTAACTTCTGTTAGAGATACTCAAAAGTATCCTTTGAAAGTTCCTTAGTGAAAATGTTTGCAATTTGGTCCTTGGTAGACACTCCATTTTGAATTCATATTTTGCAATTTTCTCTCAGAAAGTGATACTGGATAGAGATGTGTATAATCCTTGAATGCATTACCAGATTCTTAGAAATATTGATTGCACTGGTATCATCACACAATATAGGAATAGGTTCATCATAAACTACCTTCACATCCTTCAAAGTTCGCTTCATCCAAAGCACCCGAGTCTACAAGATGTTGCAACAATGTATTCAACTTATGTCGTGGACAAAGATATTGAGTCTTGATTTTTACTAAACCATGAGATTGTTGAAAGTTTGTGTTGTCATTAATGTCAATATATCTTTGTTGTTGCATTAATGTCAACCTATGGAGATGCTTTGATTGGTTGCATTATGTTGTCATTAGTAGTCTCACCAATGTCAACCTCTAGTGTTGCTTTGATGAGCATATGTTTGTGGATGTTCAACCTCTTGTGTGGTTGAAACACTAAGAAGGTGTTGCAAATGTTGAGATGGTGTTTGTGGTGCTTGGTTTCCAAGTGCTCTTGAGAAAATTTGAATAAAAGAGGGAATAGTGTGGTAAAGAGTGTTCAGTGTGGCATAGTAGTGTTCATGGTTGAAGATCTACCTATGGTTTGGATATGTTGATCAGAGGTGTTCAGAGGTGTTATATCGATAGTTTCATGTTTTGGATCGTTTGACAGAAGAAGTTGTGTTCACTAGTGTGTGAATTGTGACGCAATGTTGTCTGGGAGAAATGGATTTGCTTCTCATTTCTCCGCATTGTGGTTTCTAGTATTGCAGATCTATAAATTTTCTTATAATGTTCATATCTATCCTTAGTTTGAGTTGTTTGAGTTTTGGTGCTCTGCAAGGTTGGATTCATGAGTTACAATGTGTGGAAGGTTAACTAGGTGTACAAAATAATTATGTTCTTCAGGTGTATGATGTTGGATTTGTTGGATTTCAGGGTGTTGATGGAATATTCAAGATTGTGTTTAAGTTTTGTGTGTGTTCTATGAGTCATTTTTGGATTTGAGGAAGCCTATACTTAAAATGTTTAATGGTGTTAACATAGGTTCGACTGAACTTGGTTGTCCACTAATTGTGGATGTGCTTTGATGTTTTTGGATACATGGTGTGGTATGTATATGTGGATTTAGGTCCGAGTTAAGGTGTGATGTGGTCCGCCTTCATTCCTCTCCATTGCGGGAATGTTTTGGTGCCAACCTAATTTGAATTTGCACATTTGAGGTGCATAGCCAACCTTGAAAGATGTTTTTAAGGTTGCAAATGGTATAAAGGCAAGGTGAATTTTTGGTGAAGGTAGTGTAGATGTGAGGATGTGTTGAGATGTGAATTTAATTAGATGCAGAGATCTGAAGTGTGAGTTTAATGCCTATGAATCCAATGTAGTGAGTAGAAGGGTCTACATTTGCAGAGTGCCTAAAGTTTCTAATAGCAGTGAGCTAGAGGTTATTGATGATTTAAAGTTTTAATGGTGGATATTCTTTGTTGCTCCGAGATGGATTTCTCATTGTAACAATCTTCTTTTTTTATTCTTTCTAATTTGGTAGTGGGCCATTAGCATTGAGCACTTCTTTCTTTTGGGCAGTGAGCCCTCCGACAATGAACCTATTGTATTCGATGTTGCAATTACTTTATATTGTGAGCTAATCCTCATTGTGGTTTTTCCCTTCTTGGGTTTTCCACGTAAATATGGTGTTCTCATATGTTTGGATGGGTTTGCATTATTGTTTCTCATGTTTATATTTTGCTAATGCATGATAAGTGTTACATCCCACCCTAGATGCTTAAAAACACTTTTACTTTATTTTGCAAATATGACAAATGAATGATCCAAATTTTGATTTAATAATGCATGACATGATGAGATCTTTTGTGATTGAGTTCTGCTGAGCAATGAGAATTATGCCATTATGATATGAGCTATGATTTATTTCAGAAGGAATAAATTATGTTTTGATGCCCTAGGAAAATAAAAGTTTATTTTCAGTAAATGCATAGATAGAGAATATGCAATGGGTATTTCATGATATTTAGATGTCAGACTAATTTTCATTTGTTTGGAGTTTGATGCAGGGTAGCACGTACCTCAATCTCTGGAGGAGGGAAAGTATCATCTGAGTAGAGAGGTAGTGTTGGAATGCTCTGGAATTGCCATCTGAGTTGGGGTTAGGTCAAAAAGGGATCTAGGAACCCTAGAAGAGTGTAATAGGAGTCATGTGTTGTGGTAAGTATTTTGTGTGACTTTTGGATGTGGTTGTGTCGTAAGTGGTTTTAGGGTTTCAAAAAACCAATTTCCCTATTTTCTTATTGCCAAAGAAATTAAACCAAGCAAGCACATATGCACATGTACGAGGAACCTGCATACACCACTGTAGGCATACGTATATGGATGCAAGTGCATGATGGTAGGAAAATTTACGAGCTTGAGATCGTGCATATGCACATACATGTATTGATGCATATAGGCCTGAACGTGTGCATGGATGACTATTCAGTTTAATTTATTCCCTTCCTGATGGAACCTTATTTTGCATATGAACTCGTTGGTAAGGTATTACTACCTTTCGAGTTTGATGATTGTGCCAATTGGCCTTACTGAATATATATATATATATATATACTGCCATTACTAATATTCCTTCAGGAAAAGAATAACAATGATGCATGATATCACCTGGAGGCATTTAATTAAATGGTCGTATACCTTCTTAAGGGTTGGAAGATCAACGTTTAAATATATAAATAATTAAGTGATTATATTTTCAAAAGTGAGTATTTTATTAAATTTTTAAAAAGAGGAAGTTATATTGTTTTACCGCCAAATTTTGTTGAGGTAAAGTTTTAAATATTAAAATATGTAATTATAACCCTCACATTTGAAAGGAGGAGGTGGGGCCATCTTGAGTTGGCAGAATAATTTATATCTTTATTGAATTTAAAATAAAACTGTATTGCCACAATCTTGGACGTAGGCTAAAATCTTGCATAAGTGGTTCCTTGTTTTAAGCCACAAAAGTGGCATAGCATTTAAGAAGATTATTGCTAGCTAAATCCACCACTTTGAAACTCATCTTTTGATTTTGATTTATACTTTATCAAAGTTTGACCTCCTTATGAGGAGGGAGTTAGAGAAAATTGAGGAGGTGGTTATCTTAACCACCTAATAATAAATCAAGCTCTTTTAGTTGTGAAGGATTCTCAAAAGAATCAAGAACGCATTATTTTGGGGAAGAGGCGATTCGTTGGTTTGTGCTGGGAGGAGGAAAATTATAGAGGCAGATATTGGTGGAGCTATCTTAAGCTTGAAATTATTATAAAGGAAGAAGGACAAAGACGTCTACAGCAAGAGCTGGTTCTGAGATGAAGAAATACTAGAAGTCTTGCTTCTAGTTGGCTTATTTTTAAATTGATCAAGTTTCAGAAACCTTATACTAGACACCTAATATTCCTTGAGTAATTTGTTTTATGGAATATTAGTGCTTCTTTGAAGCAAGAAAAGTCCCTATGAATGTTACATCATGTGATTTCTTTCTCTTAAATTGATATAAGAGTTTCTTGAAATAAGGAAGTCCATGAAAATATTGCAACATGTGTTACATTTTCTTAAATAGATATATTTGTTCTTGTTTGAATATGTTATGTACAGTATGCCTGGATTTGCAAGATTGGTTATTAGGTCTTAGTAGACAAAATCTTTAGCTAGAGATTCTTGGCACCAGACCACCATATTGGTTACTTGAAAAGAGCTTCCGCGGGCCGAATCTGTAGCTTGTATTTGATTTTCCAATGTTTCTTTTTAGCATGAAATGTCAAGAAAACAAGAAGGTTAACAGTAAGCTTAACCAATTAGATGATATTGTAAAAGAATGAGAAGAAATCAAAATACTAGAATGAACATGCAAATGTTTAAACAATGAATGAAAGAGTTTTTCAGTTACAGGAAAAAAGAATTGTTGCTATTTGAAGTAGAAGTAAATTTATGGTTATGTTGTATACTACTAGGTATCTTGTCATGCATGCCATTTAGATGGTCAAAATGTGTTAAGTGTAATGTGAACACAAAAATTTTCTAAAGGGTTGAAAAGGTTTCTATTTTCCCTTCTTGGTTTAAAAACCCTATTATTTACTCTATTTAGAGTGTAAGTTTTATGCTGAAACTGTCAGCCATGAAAGCTTGAAGGGTTTCTTGAAACCCTAGTTTAATGTATAAGGGTTACATGTGGCAGGTAGCCAAGAAGAATGTGTTTTATTTGTAAAACCTTAATTAGGTCAAGAGAGTTTTCCCTAGGACATGTGTCCTTAGTAAGAGTAAAGGGCGGAGAGAAAGACTCTTGAAAGCCCTAGGTTAGAAGAGTTTTCCAAGTTGAGTAGGGTGGGTAAGTCTATACAAAAGTACAAAAATATGGCCATAGTAGGTGCAGGTTCCACTTACTGCACTTTAGTACTCATAGTAACCCAGATACCTAACAAACAATGTTGCTAGCTTAGTAGAAAGGTATCCTTAGTAGCATGGTAGAGTCAGTTAGGTAGGGTTTTCCACCAGAGCTCAGATGACACTTCTTGAGGGTTTCCAACATTTCCTTTCATAGGAAGGGAAGGGCCCCTTCTAGTCAGGAAGGTGTGTGGGGGACCGCACGAGTTCGTGGTTGGTGAAAAAGCACTTAGATGATGCTTTCCCTCACATGTAGATGGCGAGCCGAGTCTTGGAAGATGTAGAAACCAGATGAGGACTTCTAATATCTTACATTTGTAACTCTTGTTATAGTATTTGAATTTATGAATTCAGTATCATTGTTCATATGCCCTTTAAGTAGAATACTATCTTGTTATTATGGCAGCAATGAATGCATCGTACTATGTTGTTTTTCAAAAAAAAAAAATGCTTTGGTTGAATGAGACATCTTATTTGTTTTAAGTTAAAAGTAATGTGTTTGTTACAATAAGGGTTTAATGGAACTTATTAAGGGTTTAAGGACTAATGAAAATTTGAATGTTAATGAGGGTTTTGATGTTTTAATGTACAATTGAGTCACCTCCCCCTCTTAGTTGTCTTGTGCATTAAAAAATCGGTATCAAAGGAAGGTTCTTTAGAGGAAATCTTAACCACTTGAAGTAGATCGGATGATGCACAAGAAAGAGGCTCCTCTATTTAATGGATTTGATTATGCATTTTGGAAGACCAAGATGGAAGGTTTCCTTGTTTCCCTAAGGTATGGAGTTTGGAATTCAATTGAATATGGACATATAATGCTTGAAGATGGACCATCAACTGATGATGAGATTGTGTTATGAGAAAAATGGAAAAGAAATGTATCCTCTCTTGAGTGGTCTTTCTAATTCAGAACTTGTGAAGGTTATGAGCTACAAATATGCTAAAAAAATCTGGAAGAAACTAGAAAGTGTCTATGAAGGAGATGATAAGGTCAAGCAAGCAAAGATGCAAAATCTGAAGATTAATTTTGAAACCCTAAGGATGATAGAAGATGAAGATATTACAGGTTACATGAATAGAGTGGACTAAGTTGTCAACTTCATCAGAGGCCTTGCTGGAAAACTTGAAGAATAGGAGGTGGTAAAGAAGGTATTAAGAATTCTTCCTAAATCTTATAGTCATAAAGTTTTTAATATTGGAGAAGCTCAAAATTTAGATCATTATTCTAGAGATTAGTTGTTTGGTGCTTTAACTACTTTTGAATTGAGAGAATTTGGTCCAAGTGATTCAAGAAAAGAGACTGCTTTTAAAGTTAGCAAAGTAGAGAAGAATGAGGAATCTAATCCAGATGAGTTTGATGAGCTAGAAGAAAATTGTGTGAGAATATTGAAAAAGGGAATTGGAAAATATAAAGGTAAATTACCTTTCAAAATTTTTAATTGTGGAAAGATAGGTCATTATGCTTCAAGATGTCTAGTAAAAGCTTCAGATGAAAAATTTAAGGAGAATAAAGGTAAATCAATTAAGAGAAGTTATTATGTTAAAGAAGATGCCAACATATTTGATGATGAATC
>VDFB02120209.1:0-25300 GCA_007258455.2 Sequoia sempervirens | reverse complement strand
GGAAAAGCAAAAGTTTGGAAAAGAGAATTATATTTTGAATGTGAAAAATGTAATAAAAAACTTGAATTGGTGAGATAATGTCTAAAGTGAAAAGAAGATAATGAAAAAAAAACTGAATATACACTTTTCATCTCAAAAATATTATTGAAAAATTCTCTCTTAAAATCTAAGATATAAAAAATTATTTTAATATTAAATTTGAAAAATGAATCTTTTTATTTTTCCAAAATGTCTCCCAGTGTTATTACTCTAATTTAAACCATTGAAGTATTCTCTCAACTCTATTATCAAAACATTGTTGTCCTCCACTTTGAACAGGTTATTTTATCAATGTATCTAGACAATGAAAATTTTAGCTGGCCTTCCAAAATTTTGCAATTCAAGAATAATGTAATATTATAGGTGGCTAGTTTTTGTTAGGGCCTTTACGTTCTTGTTCTGTAGAAAGTCTTAAGTTTAACCTGGTTTGTGTGACTTTAGGCATGATCAGCACCCATTTTTAATAGCTTTTACATTGTTCCTTTCAAAAGTAATATATGAGCCTATTTCATTAAAAATTGTTAAAAAGATGTGTATGGATAGGAAACCCAATAACAAAAGTACTTATTTCACTATTTCTATATAAATATTGGCTCTCATATATCACCACCTTCACATCCAGTACATAGAAGTTGTCCACATTGAATGATAAAGGTTATAGAGTAGTACAATTTATTTACAGACATTGAGACAAAGGGAGAGAACCCAAATTCTTATATAAACTGAGGATGGATTCTTTCATTAAGTCTTTATTCCTATTACAGCTATTTCTATATTAGATATATCATTGAAAGTATCCACAGGTGCCCAGTCAATTCGTTTTACTATGCTTCTGAGCTTCGTCTAAGTTATCTTCTGCTATCTTCTTGTAGATATTAGTATTAGAAGTAATAATAGTCAAACTTCAATTCAGGATCTCCATTGTAGCTTCATACCATATATTGCCTGCATAAGATTTGTATTGTCAGTATAAAGAGAGAGAATCAACAAACCAATAATAATTAGAGTGAATTGATGCCCAAAAGTAAACATTAATATGGAGGTTTAGATATAATCTATTCCTGTTATATATAGATAGGGCAATGACTATGGACACTATCATTATCACTTTGTTCTCCATTTTCTCTAATAGCAATGAATCTGATATACACATAACATTCATCAACATAGTGCATTTTTCCTAGAAGATGTTAAAAGAGATTAAATCCCTAGTATCAGACTGCTAGAAAACAAATTTGATCCTAATACAGTAACTGAAGACCTTCATTTGGGGATTCTTCTTAGCATCTTTAATATTTATGATGAAAAACCAAATTAACGTGGCCCAATAATAAGAATTGACAGCCAGGAACTTTAAAGGCAACAAATATTTATAATGAAAAACCAAAGTAACTTGGCCCAATAATGGACAGTCTCTGCCAACTTTGAGAAAATAGCCAAAGAGCTGAAGGACAATGTAAATGGGAATCCAAGGAGTTATTCTGAAGGGTTTCTATAGTCTGCACAACATTGTCACCCACATTTCAAAACATTGTTTAATGATAGATATAATTAAGATTTGAAATTTTCATAAATCCAAAATACTAATACTATCTTACAATGAACTGATGAAGAGACCTATGATAAAGGTAATCTACAGTGAAGTTAAGACACTATACATAATAGTTGAATATGGTTAGAATACCTGGAACCAAAGCAAAAAAAAATTGAAGAATGCTCAAAGTTTCAAGTATGCATTATGACTTATAGCTATCATTGTATAGTGAGAACATTTTTAAAGTTAGTGAAAAAGTATAACATGCTTGCTAAAAATTAAGTTTCTAAATATACTTGATTTCCTCGTCTCCATAATTACTAGGAAAAATCAACCAAAAGATTTGTACTTGGGGGAAGGCACTTTGCCTGATTCAATGCAAGTAAGGTCCCCTAACAAAATCTCATAATGCCTTTTTACTTCCTCAGGAGATTTTCCATTAACCATCGCAGCCACCTTTTGCCAACGGTCAGGAGTGTCTTTGTCATAGATGGCTATGGCCCTCTCAAACAATTTATTTTGCTTGGCTGTCCAATTTGATGCAGTGCTTCTGAAATATGCACCTTAATTTTTATTTTTATTTTATATATCAATTACAATTACAACACGCACCCGTTAAGGTTAGCTCCAAAACCAAAACAATGTGAAAGGTAACTCTAACCAAGAATACGCCCTAAAACCATTGAAGGAAGAGGGGGAGCATATGGTCAGAGGATCCCTAGGATCTAAATAACTCAACAACTTAAATTGATTTACAACTGAAAGTAAATGATAAGACTCAACGCCAAGAATTTTCACACAAGATCACTGTGAAGGCGAGGTGCTAACATATGGCAGAGTATGTATTACAAAAATGAAAGAACTTAGGTGGTGAACCAGCCATAAAGACTTCCACTCAACCACTTAAATAGTGGGGGGATTACTACAAACAATTCAACTAATTCATCCGCTGTGGTGGGCATCCACTTGAGAGTGGGAATTCTCCACTTAATAGTGGGTGGTAAATGAAATTACAAAGCAGATTACTCCACACTAGCGGTAAACCATCCAAGGGTTATAATATTTGCATCAATTACAAAGCTATCAAAACACTGAAAATGAAGCATAAATCTAATTCTTTTGAAGTTTGATATAAAAAACCAACAAACTGAAATTGTAAACCAACAACCTGTGAATCAATGAAATGCACATAACTTTATCAATTTACCTCCAAATTGAGTGAAATAAATTGTAATGAACCTCTGGAGGATAGGCACCCATGTCATGATGATGAAACAGCTTCAAAAAGAACCATTAATTTACTTGCACAATTCCCAATGCTCCCAACATGGTACGACCCTTAGCAAGGGAAATTTTGCAAGAATAAAAATAAATACTTTGAAATAAATTCTAATCTTCTATGGGAAGGGGCGCCCATGTGCTAGGAATCCATATCTTCAATACCCAGAAGCATATTAAAAACGTGCAAAGAGCTATTACTAAAAATCACCTTCAGCCATGAATGAACCAACAAGCTCAAAAACTAAAAAATACTTCAAATTCTCCAACAATGAATCTCAATGTGCACCTTTGAATGAAGCACACTCTCAATCCACCATCTAGGGAACCATAGTTTTAGGCCCGAAGAATGGAGACAAATTGCAAAGCTTTCCCTTAGCCGGATTCTAGATTTCAAACTAACAGCATAACTTTACAATATTTCCAAAGATAAGAAATGAATGAGCAATGCCTCAATAAATAGGCTCTTCAGCTAGAAATTGAATCAACTTGAAACTCCCACAAGAAACTCTTCAACTTCTCCAAGGGACGCCACCTCTCATGTTGCACTTTATTTGAATTAATAAAACATTAACTATCTCCCTTTAGGAATCCATTTACAATTTGCACAATAAAACAATTAATATAAATATTAAATGCTCAACCCCTTATGACCCCTTTTTAAAAACAACTTGAATTTATCACTTCTAGGTGTGGGGTACAACTAAGTAACATAAAATTAACTAAGTATAAACTTAGTTCATTGAGATAACCAAAGCCAAACTGAAACTAAAGGATATCAAGATGACTTGAGCTGAATTGCTAATGATGCTACTACCAAAATTAGATTTACTAAAAATAGCCAACTGCTATAAATAGTGTGTTCACATCAAAACAACATAAAGCCAAACTGAACAATTAACTACAAAGGATTGAATTGTTGCTAGATAGATACTACCAAAAGATAGACTTGCTAAAAATAGCAAACTACTATAAATAGTAAGTCTGTACAACATCCTCTAAATGCCAACTGAGAAGTATCTGAAAGAGGAAATCCCAATTTTGCACAACTGAGTAGCCTACGAATGCTCAGAAATAGGATAAATCCAAATGAAGAGTGTATGGCCAAAATGGGGACATTACAGTCCGCCCTTCCCAAAATTGCTTGTCCTCAAGCAATGCCACCACACTCCAAAGAAACAATTTGATCCTTACCATGCCAAATTGGATCCCAGGGTCCCAAATCATCCTAGGAGAAGGATAGCACCAATTGATGTAAGCACTGCACTGCTAGACGCCAACACAAGAAATCACCAGATTAAAATTAAACTGAAACATCATGGGAATAAATTCTAGAAGACCATCATTGGCTTCATCATTTTCAACTGTGGAATAGAAAAACCAAGTGATACCAGGATTCCAAATCTTTCTCATGAACACTATTCTTCTAATCTATTGTGCTACTCTGATTAAAACAACTAAATACTCAAAGTGGATCAACATGTCACAATCCACAAAAGACAATGCACCAAACATGTTAGTGCCTGGGTCCCATATCAGTCTGTAAGACCTCCAAATCTTGCTGTCATAATTTTGATCAACAATAAAAATATTTTCAAACATGCTTCTAAACCAATGCCAAACCAAGAGCAATGCTCCACACTCCATCCCTATCCAAGAGGATGCACAATGCTTCCTTTGAAGCAAACTGATTTCACTGAAAGAACTCCAAGAAATATTCACATGTCTCACATCAAGAGTCTCAATTTGACAAATCAAATCAGCTAATAATTCGCTGTCCCAAAAAGTAATGTATGAGTTGGTACCACAAAATTCACTATCAACCATCAATGAACAACCCATACCTGAACTTTGACCATACTGAATCATTCCCTTGCTCATTTGTGGTAGAAATTCAGTCCAAATAGGAGTTGGAGAGGCCTGTAAATGAAGTAACCAGCTTCCTAAGAGGTCTGAAATAATCATCTTGAGATCTGATTTTTGGAAAATCAGCATCCAAGAAGACAAGCAACAGCTGCAACATAAGAATCTTTTATCAAAATGAGCATCACTGCTCATGAACCAAGCTGGTGGCACCTTTAGCAAAAAACCCCATGCCACCACAAACCAACTTCTGATCATATTTCCTTCCCAGAACACCAATTTATGATCAGAAATAAAGAACCAATGACATAGAAAGAAGGAAGCAACAAACATAAAACAGAATTTTTGACACTTATCTCTCCATCCAACCTTCTTTTTATGCATTCCATTCTTCATAAGAAAATACTTGAGATCCCAAATACTAATTTGCAATTGAAGACATTTTCCAACACAAAAGCAAATGGTCACAACTACATTCTGAATATTATATGTTGGTCTATCTACTTTGAAATTACCTTCTTCCCAAGTAATGCCAGGATCCCAAACTAACAACCATGAAGAACCACTTCTCAAACTGATAACTGCTCTCACACGAATCCTTTGATTCACTTGTTCCATCTGCAATGCCACTTCTTGAAATTCCAAGAAGTATTCAACCAACCTTTGTTCATTGAAGAAATCAAATCCAAAATCTTGTGATATGACTTGCCGAAAAGATTCCATGAATCCTTCATCAAATACAATTCTGAAATCTATCACTCTAAGAGAAGATGGTGATGAACTAAAATCTGATATGAGCCTCACAAGCATCCTCATCAAAAAATAAATTAAACCTTCATCAACAAACCCATCAACTCTTTGTTGATGAACAATAAGAATGCCTTCATTTCTTTGTGTTTCAAGAGTTACCAATTCTTGCTGAATGGTTGCACTAGGAGCAGCAGTAGATTCAACTTTGTGCAACTCACGTATTAACTCTCCAATGTTGGAAGACAAACTCAAATCCCCTTCTTCAGTAATCTTTGAAGCAATTTCTTCGTCATTTTCAAAAAGAGGATTTACATAAACCTTACTAGCACCTTCTTCATACAAGAGATTGTCAAAAGCTTGA
Source organism: Sequoia sempervirens (assembly GCA_007258455.2). Lineage (NCBI taxonomy): Eukaryota > Viridiplantae > Streptophyta > Pinopsida > Cupressales > Cupressaceae > Sequoia > Sequoia sempervirens. Next base: position 19,475 of record VDFB02120209.1, on the reverse strand, counting down.
TAAGCTTGAGAATTTGAATGCTTTGGTCTCTTAGGACAGCATTCCAAATCATATGTTTCTTGTATGAGATCAAACTCATCAAGAATTTCTTGAAGCTCCTTTGCTCTTCTTCTATTTTCTTGCTCCCATGAATATTGAATAGCAGAAATCTGATTCTCTGCTTCAATTAGAGTCTCATGCACTTCTTGCAACTTTGTTTTGGTAAGCTCATGCCACTCCAATGCCTTGTCAGCAATATTGGCCACTAAGTCTTTGTCATGAATGATGTGCAAAAGACTAGATTTAATTTCCTCCAAGGCAAATTTAATGGACTTCATGTCATCAATAGAAATGCAACATACAACTTCTCCCCTAGGCACATCATAAATCATCTGTTCTACATGTCTATGAATTCTATCAAGATTTGACAAAATTTGAATTCCATTATCAGCAATGTGTGAACTTGAGCTGCAATCATTATATACTGGCTGAGATGATGTAGAACAACTTTGATGGATAAAGATTTCAAAAATGGTTTGAGTTGTACTCCTCAACTTGTCTCGCATGTGATGAACACTCTTCATCATTCCATCCATAGTGCCTTCCAATTCCTTAGCTTTTTGCCTTAGCTTGATTTCCGGTGAAGAAAAATCTGCCTTATAACTACTAGAAACTTCACCTTCCATGTTGTCTCCTACACATGATTCTAGGGAGTTAGTCAAATCAGCTTTGAAATAGGAAGTGACTACTGCTTCCTCTTTCTCTTTCTCCTCTTTAGCTTGACTTTCAAATGAGCATCCTTCGGAATTGTGAAGAAGCAATTCGCTGATTGAACTCATAACTCCTTCCATCCCAACTTCTTCTTCATTTGGATCTGCACTTATGGCCTCTTCATGCATCTTTGTTTCAACTTTTGTTTCCAAAAGTTCTTTCTTTGAATCTTCAACATGAGGCTTCTTAACACAAGCCAACTCACTGTTCTCCTTTGTAGAAAACAAGAGTACTTCACTAGTCTTCAAGGCTTCCACTGACATATTACATTCTTCTACAAAATGCTTGGATAAGTGCAAATTTGTGGATACCCCTTGAACTTTTGCAATGTCTTCAAAGGGATTCCAACTTTCATCCTCTTCAGCTTCAGATATCTCTTCTCTATTTTCAATAGTCTTCTTCAAAAGTGGTTTCAACTTATCTTCACATTGATTGAAAATTTCTTTAACTAACAAATCAGCAGTGGGAGAAATCTGCTCTTCACGTTTGTAAGCATCCAAGAGAAGAGTTTGGACACTTTCAAGAAGACTATCAGCTTCTTTAGTTGTAGAGACCAGAACATTTATGACAGTTGCAAGCATACTCTCTTCTTGCTCCAACCATAAAGAGAGTCTCTTCCAACTTCATCTCTTCTTCATTAGCCATGCCTAACTGCCAACTTTTGGATACCACAAGGAGCTGAACTAGAATTTGTTCTGAATTTTGATGTAGTACCGGAGATCTTTGTCCCTCATCTGCCTAAACATGAAGCACTAATCCACAAGATGGCAGGATCTTCTGCTCTGATACCACTGAAATATGCGCCTTAAAATTTTTCTTGATTTTACATATCAATTACAATTGCAACATGCACCTGTTAAGGTTAGCTCCAAAACAAAAATGATGTGAAAGGTAACTCTAACCAAGAATGCACCCTAACACCATTGAAGGAAGAGGGGTGAGCATATGGTAAGAGAATCCCTAAGATCTAAATAACTCAACAACTGAAATTGATTTACAACTGAAAGTAAATGACAAGACTCAACGCCAAGAATGTGCACACAAGATCCCCTTGAAGGTGAGGTGCTAACATATGGCAGAGTATGCATTACAAAATTGGAAGAACTTAGGTGGTGAACCAGCCATAAAGATTTCCACTCAACCACTTAAACAGTGGGGGGAATACTACAAACAATTCAACTAATTCATCTGCTGCGGCAGGCATCCACTTGAGAGTGGGAATTGTCCACTTAATAGTGGGTGGTAAATGAAATTACAAAGCAGATTACTCCACACTGGCGGTAAACCATCCAGGGGTTATAATATTTGCATCAATTAATCACAAGTAAATGCAATAACAAAATGGTCGGAGTAGTACTACTAATTCACAACCTTACAATTAAAGAAAAACTACAAATTACGAGTGTTACAATGATAGAGTGATTGCAAATATATAAAGGATGATTCTTTCAAGTTACAAAGCTATCAAAACACTGAAAATGAAGCATAAATCTGATTCTTTTGAAGTCTCATATAAAAAACCAGCAACCTGTGAATCAATGAAATGCACATAACTTTATCAATTTACCTCCAAATTGAGTGAAATCAATTGCAATGAACCTCTGGAGGATAGGTGCCCATGTCATGATGATGAAATAGCTTGAAAAAGAACCATTAATTTACTTGCACAATTCCCAATGCTCCCAACATGGTATGACTCTTAGCAAAGGCGATTTTGCAAGAATAAAAATAAATACTTTGAAATAAATTATGATCTTCTATGGGAAGGGGAGCCCATGTGCTAGGAATCCATATCTTCAATACCCAGAAGAATATTAAAATCGTACAAAGAGTTGTTAATGAAAATCACCTTCAGCCATGAATGAACCAGCAAGCTCAAAAATTGAAAAATACTTCAAATTCTCCAATAATGAAGCTCAATGTGCACCTATGAATGAAGCACACTCTCAATCCACCATCTAGGGAACCATAGTTTCAGGCCCGAAGAATGGAGACAAATTGCTAAGCTTTCCCTTATCCGGATTCTTGATTTCAAACCAGCAGCATAACTTTACAATATTTCCAAAGATAAGAAATGAATGAGCAATGCCTCAATAAATAGGCTCTTCAGCTGGAAATTGAATCAACTTGAAACTCCCACAAGAAACTCTTCAGCTTCTCCACGGGATGCCACCTCTCACATTGCACTTTATTTGAATTAATAAAAAAATAATTATCTCCCTTTAGGCATCCATTTACAATTTTCACAATAAAATATTTAATATAAATATTAAATGCTCAACCCCTTATGACCCATTTTTAAAAACAACTTGAAGTTATTACTCCTAGGCGTGGGGTACAACTAAGTAACATAAAATTGACTAAGTATAAACTTAGTTCATTGAGATAACCAAAGCCAAACTGAAACTGAAGGATAGGAAGATGACTTGAGTTGAATTGCTAATGATGCTACTGCCAAAATTAGATTTACAAAAAATAGCCAACTACTATAAATAGTAAGTTCACATCAAAACAACAGAAAGCCAAACTAAACATTGAACTGCAAAGGATTGAACTGCTACTAGACAGATACTGCCAAAAGATAGACTTGCTAAAAATAGCAAACTACTATAAACAGTAAGTCTTTACAACATCCTCTAAACACCAACTGAGTAGTATTTGAAAGAGGAAATCCTAATTCTGCACAATTGAGTAGCCTACGAGTGCTTGGAAATAGGCTAAATCCAAATGAAGAGCGTATGGCCAAAATGGGGACATTACAGCTTCCCCCAGATGAAGAACTTGCATGATTGGCCATAGTGCCGAACTCAAGCCTTCATTCAAGGAAACTCAGGGATGATTTAGATGGACAATATATTGCACTTTTTTGTGCTATGTTAACCCTCTAGTAACAATTCTTGTAATAGAACTTATAAAAGACAGAGGACCCCACTCGTCCAATTGGTCAAAAAAACTAAAAGAGTATTCAAATCACTCCTAGAATACTACCAACATCAAATCACCCAAATACTCTTAAGCTCCAAAAAGACAGTAGTCACATTAGAATTACAGAAAATAGTGGAGTGCCCAATTCTTTGAAATTTTAGAGAAGAAAATACAAAGGTGAAGAACTCAATTCAATTCTATACCCAGTGAGAAAATTCAGTAGAATATGTAAATCAAATGGGACCAGTAACGTCTGAAAGAAAAGAAGTGGGATGAAATTCTCTAGAAAAGCTAGAGTTAAGGATGTTCTCAAGAGTCAAAACCAAGCAAATCGGAAGAGAAATCCAAATATTGAATGCAAGGACTAAAACTATAGGAACACTATGAAAGTGGACTAATAAATGACACCAAAATGCTTAAAATGGCTTGACAGACAATAAAATTTTACACAAACTAAGGACAAACTCGGGCGGATTGCTTACAAAATAGATGTTGAAGCTTTGGTGGTTATTGGATATAGGGGCTCAGGTGTTATTGGATATAGGGGAGGTGGGTGAAGTTGAGGCTATGTTTTGATTCAATTTAGGTTGTATGAAGGTGTTGTCACAATAGTGGTTTACAATTCACGAGAGGAATAGATTTTAGCTAAAATCACATATTTTTAGAAAATATAATGATTTAAGCCTTAAAAAGTTTCATTTTAAGGATTCCAATTGAAGAGGGTTTGATCAAATCACCTTAGATCAAACCCCCTTGGATAGAACCTAGCTAGTTTTAAACCATACCTATAGATGCGTCTTCTTTACACCTATCAAAATGATGATAAAAAATCACTTTTGATTTGGCACTAGGGGATCAAATGAATTCATTTAAAATTTATTTGAAATAGTTATAATTATTCCTCAGAACAAGCTATCCAATGAATATAATTTTAATATGTTTGGTTTGTTATGTATTTATTTTTTAAGTTTTATTAAACACTAAGGTTTTCATTGAAAATAAACTTCTTTGTTCTCCACATCAATGGAAACATAGAAGATTAAAAGAGATGAAAAATAGGTGCACCGAATATTGAAGTCCTTGATCCAACAAAATAAATAAAATTTTGACATATACAAAAAAAGTTAAGTTATCACGGTCTCGTTATTATGCGAGATTGTAATTTGTTTGAATTTGAAACTTGATTAAAGAAAAAATATTAAATAAAAATCTATCTAACTAAGTGGAAACACTAGATATCGGAGTTACAAATCTCAATTTGAAAGAATTAGAATTTTATCCTTTATTGAAAAAAAGTTATGTGTTATACGATGTGCATCACTTTTAAAAATGTTGTTTTCTGAAAAAAATCAATTTTAAGTGGGGAGATGGAAAAAGTGCAATTTGATTCCAAGAATTTTTAAAAAAAAATAAAATTAGAGATATAGACAAAATTTGATGAGACTCTAGTTACCATCTTCAAATTCCTCACGGTTTAAGAGCGCTATAGGTGCGGGAATGTGAAGATTTAGTTAAAAAATAATTTCGGTGTCGGTTTGGCCAAAATTGTAAACCACTATTAAGGGATCACCCATGACTATGCATTGGAGTGTCCTTAAATGAAAGGGAGGAGTTAGGTGTGTAATAATCAGCAACTGTTGGAATCTTAAGTGATGAAAAGAATAACAAATCCAAGCAAGCGGAAAGATGAATATGACTAGTTATTCAGCAGAATGCATGAACAGGATTTCCCTTTATCAAGCACAAGGATTGAAAAATGAATAATGATAGTAATTTGCCTATGAAAGTCATTGAATACATTGGATATTTGATAAATGTGTTTAGCAGCTTATAAACGGTTTCAATAGATTTAAATGTCAGTAGAATTCATGGTTGGTTGTTTTGGTGTGAGGTCTAAAATTCATTGTATAAGGTATGTTACCCACTCATCCCAAAGATGTTAGAAATATTCTAATACTTTAGAAAGCCCTAGGCACACAATTTGTGTTGTGTACCTTTAGAATAATTAGGATTTTTTCAGCTGGAAATATACTACTACTTTACAACTGCCTAAGCAAAATAGTTGTGTTTCCATACCAGCTAGTTGTAGTCTCTCTAAAGAAACTCCTAAGCTGCTTGTTTTGAAAGCACGCTACTTTCTAACCTGTACAATTTTGTTATATCTGGGACCATAATCATTGGCACACAGAAGGCATGACTAGTTGAGAGTGTTAAATATTATATTCATTATATAGATATAGTGGTTGATCTCACTTTTACTAGTCACCATATTCTGGCTACACACCGAATGTTTTTAAGGAGTAATAATGTGTGAGTGCTTCCCATAATATTACTTCCATTGAACACAAGATCTCTGTCCATCATTATCATCCTTTATTTTTCTATCTTGGTCAAGGACAATCCCACCTGCCTTACAGATTATATTTTTCTATTCTCTTTATCAATCAGGCATCAAGAATATTGTATCATGAGTCAGAAATAATTTTTTTCTTTTCATATTAGTTCACTTTCTAGGTCACCTATTGTCTAAGTCAGGTTTGGTATTAGACTAAAAGATGCCATTACTCATGTCTTGATTATCCTTAACAAATTTGGTTATTCTAAAAGTATGTTTGAGCAGTTTTGAATTAGAAAACTTAGCAAACTTCTTAATATTAATTATCCTATTAAAGAAATAAAAGTTGTCCACTACAACACAGGTCTCCATTCTGATTTGACCCTATAGACACCTAAATTTGGACACTTAATTTATCCAAATTTATCCCCTTTCATGTAAGCATCCCCTTATTTGTATTAATTAAGTACTATCGCTATTAAATTTAATTAATATCCTTAATTCTGCCAAATCCCTAAGGTATTTAATTATTAAATAAATACCTTATCTCTTTAATCCTCATTTTTCATCAAATAAATTAAATAAATGACATTTATTTAATTCCTCACATGTCACATCCCTTTCTTAATCCTAATTATTCTCCTAATCTCATCATTAGGGATGTGCACATGCCTAATCTTTGATTAGGATGTGTCACATCCTCCAACTTTTGTAAGTTGGCCTCTAATCTCTCTTAGCCACCTAACCCTCTTCTAATCCTTCATTAACTAGCCTAATCAACCTCTCAAGAAATTTTTAATTACTTTTATCCTTCCAAAGAATATTAAATTTATTTTTCTCTTCCCTATGTGATCTTTGACTTGTCATATCAAGTCACATGTCACATCCTCCATAATTTGCCACTTGCCTCTAATTTGTCATTAATTTTTCTAATCAAGTACTTGCACAACCTTAATCACTTAATTAGGTCAACCTAATCTCCATGTCTTGTGTCCTAAGTCAACCTTCATTAAAGCCTTTCTCCTTTTGGAGAAGGCACTCCATTCCCCATTTGAATTTTTAATTCACATTTAATCCCCCAATGCATTCCTTGGAATTTAAAATTCCTTTCCTCATCCCCATGTGGATATTTGAGGAATTTTTAATTCCTCAGATGTCCTCTCTCCCACATGGGGAAAAGGACCTCCTTTATGAGGAGATCTTATTCCAATCCCAAAGTACTATGTACTACCTCCATGTCATGTACTCTCCTTCTACCTCATGTGCACATCACCTCTTACAAGCCACTTCACATGCCACATGTCAAGATGTGAGGGCTTGTGAGTTCTCAACTCACCTTAGCCCTACATCTTGATCTTGGTGGCTTAATGTCAACTGTCCATTTCCCTAGATAATTCATGCTAGCCAAACTCTTGCAAAAAATTCCAAATTCTCTATAAATACCCCCTCTTTTCTCTCATTTTAGGGGAGATAATTCATGCTAGCTAAACTCTTGCAAAAAATTTCCTTGAGCCATACTTAGCCAAATTTGCATTCTTGCATCCATTTGCACTTATCTTTTCATCCCCATGTCATCTCATAGCTTGCATATTACCATCCAAGGAGCATACAAACATCAAATATCAAAGGGACAACCAATGGACAACTCAACAAGGTGAAATATTTCACTTTGCTTAGTTAAGTTAATCATTAGGCTAATCTTGAGGTGTAGGGTGTCTTTAGTTGTTATTTGCACTCTTTTGTTTGCTCTTCATATTTTAACACTCATTTTCACCCTATCACATTTCTGGCACGCTCGGTGGGACCCACAAACGGGTCTGTTTCTTTCACATTTGCTATTTTTTGACTTTTTACATGTGCAAGTTACAAAGGGGTGAACCTGACCTACAGACAGGCGGAAGAGCTCCTGAGAGCTCCTAAAAGCTTCCGACGGCTCCTGACAACTCTTGAAGCTAGAAGATAGTCAACAAGACAATTAGGAAGACTGTCATAGTCAGCCAGAGGATTAACTCTTGAAGGTACCAGTTGAACTCCTGAAAGGCCCCTGAGAGCTCCTGAAGTTGGTAGACAGTTAGGCAGACTATCATAGATAGCCAGAGATTTGGCTGCAGTGAGCTTCAGATGAGCTCCTGAAGTTTTTTGAAGAGCTCCTGAAGGGCCCCTGAAAGCTCTTGAAGTGAGCAGATAGAAAGGCAAGTAGCCAGAGACAGCCAGAAGACTGGCTCCTAAAAGCTCCGGAAGAACTTCTGAAATTGCTGGTAGAGCTCCTAAGAGCTCCCGACAACTCCTAAACCTACTTGCATAGCACAATAGTAGCAGTAGTGAAAGTTCAGAATCACGTCTCGCCTCCCTAATGCCAAAGAAGACCAAGAGTCTAAGGGATGTCTACCAGAATGAAAGGTATGATGAAGATTTTGATGAGAGTGTGAATTTTATATTATTTTCTCATGGTGATCCAGTTTATTTTGAAGAAGTTGTGAAAGAGGAGAAATGGTGTGAGGCCATGGATGAGGAGATAGATGCAATAGAGAGGAACAACACATCGGAGTTAATAGATTTTCCTCCCAACAATCAAGTTATTGGAGTCAAATGGGTCTACAAGACCAAGTGCAATGCCGAAGGAAAAATAGACTGACACAAGGAAAGATTAGTTGTCAACGGGTACAAACAACAGTTTGGGAGAGATTATAATGAGACATTTTCCCCTATTGCAAGGATGGAAACCATGCAGGCAGTCATAGCAATCGCAACCCAACACATGTGGAAGGTATTTCAAATGAATGTGAAGTCCGCCTTCCTAAATGGAGTATTGAAAGAAGAGGTTTATGTGGAGCAGCCATTTGGATACGAAGTTCCGGGTCAAGACCACAAGGTGTATAGGTTAAAGAAGGCTCTTTATGGGCTGAAACAAGCTCCATGGGCATGGTATAGCAGGATTGACTCATATTTGACGAGCAAAAGCTTTAGCAAAAGCAATGGTGAGCCCACTCTTTACATCAAGGCAGCAAATGGTAAGGTTGTGATTGTTGTCTTGTATGTCGATGACTTAGTTTTTACTAGGGATGATGATTTCCTCATTGCTGATTTTAAAGAGGCCATGAAAAGAGAGTTTGAGATGAAAAATTTAGGTCTTTTGAGATATTTTTTAGGAATAGAAGTAAAACAAATGCATGATGGTATATTTATCTCTCAAGAAAAATATACAAATGAGATCTTAAAGAGATTTAGAATGATTGAAAGCAAGCCTGCCCCCACTCCAACAACCATAGGTCTGAAGTTGAGCAAGGAAGATTGCAACAACAATGTGGATCTGAACCTATTTAAGAGTTTGGTTGGAAGCTTAATATATTTAACAACAACTAGGCCTAATATAATGCACAATGTGAGTCTTATTTCTAGGTCTATGGAGACTCCACAAGACACCCATTGGCAAGCGGGTAAAATAATCCTGAGGTATGTGAAAGGAACCAAAGGATATGGCATTTTGTACATAGTAGCAAATAAGTTTGGGCTGGTTGGATACACAGACAGTGATTGGGTAGAAAGTTTGGATGATAGGAAGAGCACATCAAGATACATGTGTTTCATTTGGGTTCGGGAGTCATCTCATGGGCTTCCAAGAAACAACCCATCATTTCCCTATCAATAGTAGAGGCTGAGTATATAGCAGCGAATGCAGCAGCATGTCAAGCTATTTGGCTGAGAAGAATCTTGGCAGATTTGAGAGAAGAATAAGAGGATGGAAAAGTAATATTTTGTGACAATGTTTCATCAATAGCATTGACAAAAAATATTGTGTTTCATGGAAGAAGCAAGCACATTGAAATCAGGTATCATTTTATCAGAGAATTGGTTGAGAATGGTGAAATTAAAATGGCATTTTGTAGGTCTGAGTAGCAGCTAACATACATTTTCACCAAGCCTTTAAGCAGAGACAGTTTGAGTGCCTGAGAACTAGATTGGGCGTTGTTGATTTGGATCAAGATTGATCATGTTTTGTCAGCTCAGGATCAAGGGGGAGTGTTGGAAAATTGAATGGTCCTGAGCCTTCCTATTGCCACCTACCTGTCAGGAGCATTTGTTGCCTACAACTAGAAGATTGTTTTGGGGATTGTCTTCCCACTTCCTCCTGACGTGCACCTAAAGACTACAGAAGAATTAATGAAGTTAGAAATTTTTGAATTCCAATTCAATGCTGGTAGGTAATTTTGAATTTTAGAGGGAATGTTTGTTGAAGACAAAAAGGAATGAAGGTAGTTTTATTCTGTCACTCGAGAAGATTTAGAAGAGAAGACTCAGTTGGAAGAATAATTTTCTGAGTACTAGCAGTCTGCAGATAGAGAATTTTTTTGTGTGAGCTTATGAAAGCTCCTGAACAATAGCAGTTGTTAGTTTTGTGACTGAGCAGTAATTGCTCTTGAAGAGCTCTATGTAGCTCCTCTCAGTTTAGCTCCTAGCAGCTCCTGAAGTTTATTGTGTGTCTAGTTGACCAACTCATGAAGCTCCCGAAAGTTATAAGTTTCTCGTTTAAGTTTTATCTTTCCTGTATTATTCATTTAGTTATTGAATAGAAACAAAGTTACATGTCTCCAAGTTATTCTGCATTTTGATTTGTGTATTTCCAATTTGGTTGGAAAACAAAGCAGTAGCTCTGTGTGATTTCTGTGCAATCAAAATTTCTAAAAAAACACATTAGAAGATATTTTAGCATTCCAAAACATACTGTCCCCTTTCATCTCTGGCTTAAAACATTATTTAATATTTTGTGTCTAGCATCGAGGTGACCAATCTTAGAGGGAATAAATATCCATGGGCTGCGTATCTCATCATAGTAAAAGAAAAACCTTTCCAAATAAATTTGCAACAAAGTGAAAATGTACCATCAAATGATTAGATCCATTTGCCGACATAAAAATGTTCTCCTTCCCTAGTTTCTGGCCAGACATAAAAGACCTCTAAAATTAATAATAGATAATATCCTTCATTGTATTAACAATTAAAGCATACTTCATAATTGCCACCCAATTAAGCGAATTGAATTTTAACAAATCTTTCTTAGAGAAAATTACACGAGCAAAAATAATAAACAAATCCTTAGACAAATAGAAAGGCACTTCACTCAAATTTCCAAACATGACCAAACATTCTTATGGGTTATTTGAAATGACAATAAATTATGTCCCTATTAGAATTGCCAATTTGTTGGTAGTTTTTAGTTCACAAATGGTTCTTAAGATACTCTAAATAATAGACAAATCATATGATCAACTATCTTAAGAGGCTAGCCAACAAACATGAAAAGATAGAACCATCTTTTCCTATGCACTTTAGGCTCTGCAAGATGTAGGAGGGTGATCCTATACAATATTTCTTAAAGCATACATGCTCTCCCAAATTAGCCAAGAATTACAGATAAACATATATGACGGGCTAGATCCTTAGGCTTTCTACACATTCAATGCTTGAGAACATAGGAAATAAAATTATAGAAATAAATTATGCAATAAAGGAAAGAGTTCTTTGAAATTCATGATCAGAGAGTTGTATCCAGGCACAAATTCAAAGAGATTGGTGCCTTAACCTAGGCAATGGGGTCAAGACAGATGCGATTGAAACTTGTATAACAACATTTAAGCCTAGTTTCATAAAATCTTTATAACAATGCCTTACAATATTGCACTTATGAAATTCCTAGCCAATTCTTCTTAGAAATCCCTGCATACATTCATACCATTCAATATTTCTTGCATAAAAATTTAATCTACTCCTTGAGTAAAGAAAAACAAGAAATATTCATCCACAAGAAGTTTGTAGAGATGAATAAAAGGATTCTTTATCTGATATTATTCATAAACAAAGGGAAGTATGAATGTAGGAGACAATTGGATCATGCATTTATGGGGTATGTTTGGTGTTCTTCTCATTTCAATGTTTGGATAAAAATGAGGTAATTTTTCCATAACTTTTCAAGTGATTTTTTTTTTTTTTTCATTTTGAAAGGTTGCAAATGGATTGGTGGGGTTTTAGAACGTCTCAACTCCTTTTATTTCATATATTTTGAATGCATATGAAATTTTATGTGGAAATTTTGTAAAATTTTCCAAAAATATATCATTATTATGCCCAATTTTTTAGGAATTGTGTAAAATGATTGTTTTACAGCTTAAAAGGAGCTTTGGGCATTTTTGTCACCAAAGGAATCTTCATAATTTTAATTTTAAAAACTTCAAACTTTGGTGAAATTTTAATGGTGATTTCTAAAATTCTTGCTTTTTGTAATTGAAAAATAGTTAGAAAATTTGAATTTTAATGTGAAATTGAATGAAATGGAATGGGGTATTTGAAGTCTCCTTCATGAATTGTCACTTTGGATCATTTGAAATAATGTTCAAAATTTTTGTTGAGTCCAATTATTGCATTGGTATTCATGCCTCATTTGATTCTTTGGTGCTTCGTGTTTTCCTGCATTAGTAGATGTGCCCAATGAGATTGCTTGCTATGCCATTCTTTTTAGGTCAACAAGGACTCTTTTATGTAATCCATTGGTTATTGTTCCTAATGAGAGTACTTGGTTATGCCATTGTGTTCATGCCAATGGGTTATGTATTGAACCATCATGTGGTGTTGTTAGATTTTGCATTACATGTGTGATGTGTATGCATCACATTTGGTGTGTGTGTAAGCCTTCTCCCATGTGTCTTGTGTGAGTTTTATTGGGCCTTGTGGCATCTCCTAGCATAGTGGGAGTGAAACCTTGTTGGTTTCACATAATAGGGTGGTGTGAAAACCACTATTGGGGTTCAACGGTTTGAGGAGCAAAGAAACATCGATATCCTCTTCTTTGATTATTCATTTTATTTGTAATTATTTGAATTTCATGTAATTTGATATTGAAATGACATTTGAGTCCTCTCCATATGTATTTATAATGTAATTCTAATATAATTTATAAATGAACCTCTCTCTTGAGATGAATTGTAATTTGATTTCGAAGGTTAGTGTTTTAGCCCTAATTACGTGTTTTGCTATGGTTCCAAACACAATTGTTTAATTTTGCATTCATTTCTTGAATGTTTAAAATTGACTTCCAAAAATTTATTTTGGGTTTAAATTAATTTAAGTGTCTTCCAATGAGTTTGGGCAGCCTAGTGTTGCATCTAGATAGGCATCTTGGTCAGCTCAGGAGTCTCCAAACTCACCTGAAATGTTTCCAAGTGTGTTTGGCAAGATTGGTTGTGAGGGATGATAGGTTGAAAAATTGCATATGTGTATTTGGGTGGCCTAGTCCTATATTGGGGCATCCTCACTCCCATACAAAAAAATATAAGGTAAATCCTCTTAACTAGGATTATCCAAGGGTTTTCTAAGCCTATTTCCATTTTTAGATAATTTTTATGTCATGTAGTTTTCCAGTGACGGTCATTTTTATTGACTAGGTCTTCAAAAACCTAATTAGGTTTTCTCATTTTCTGGACTTGTTAGTTCTTCTAAGTCTCAAGACCTTGTATGGGTAAACCATGTAATTTAAAGTCTTAAATTGTGGTCATGGTGATCTAATGATTGTTGGAACTTATCCTTTAAGTTTCTTCATTGAGGACTTGTGGGTTCTCCTACATCATTTTGCATGCACTCTTCCAAAATTACTTGTTGGAAAACCTAGGGTTAGGAAGATTGTGCACCTAGTCTTGTGAAGTCTTGGGAAGGTTGTAAACCTTCTTGGTTGGTCATTTTAGTGTTATCAACATTCCTTATAAGTCTTCAGGCTTTTATTTGTTGGATCTTTATGCTTGTGTGATGTCACATTGAGATGAGACATCTTGGAAATCACACGTGGCATGTCTGGAAGTGACCCAACATTGTTCTAGTTAGAGGAGAGTTTTGATCTCCTATTGTGGCATCCTTAAGTAGTTTTTTCCTTGTTTTGGTTGTTTAATTAAGTCTAGATGTGGATTGGGTGTTGATGATTCTCTCATCCTATTTTATATTTGTGTTATGAGAGAATGCAATCATGGGTTGTAATTGATCATTGTATGGACGATGCTCTCTCTCTCTCTCTCTTTGTGGTGGATTTATCCCACGAGTGGTTAGTCTTTAGTTTTTCCACCTTTCGTATATAATGGTGAGTTCATATTCTTTTTTTCTTGTGTCATTGTGTTCATGTGACACTTTTATGCATGTTGCTGTGCAAGTGTGACATGTTGATGTCATATCATTGGTGTTGTGTTTTTTTTTTTTTTTCTACAAAAGTTGTCCAATCATGTTTTTCCTTGTGCTTTAAATGGGGCATTACACCTAATTTTTATTCAATCATAATACCAAATTTGGATGATTCAAACTAAAAATATATCCATTTTTTTACATTCCTCACCAATAGAAAGTAAAATGTATTCCTAAAATAACTTTTGTGATTTGACTAACATATTGATGTTATTTTTCCCCCATTAAATCTATTTGGCTCATCATGGTCTCACATTCACCCCTCAATATATATCTTTAAATATGGAGTATAGGTGCTAGGAGATGGACTAATAAAAATTAACCTACTATGATTTTTTTATTTGAATGGAGTATGAATGCAAAAGTGCAATAGAATTGGCAAAGGAATCAAATAGAAAAAAAATAATGGATCATATTTAATAAATAGGTACTAATAAGAGTTACCAATTTTGAATCTAATAGAAAAAATTGTATTATTCATTCCATGCATCATGTTCTACAAAAATGAATAAATAAAATTTAGTTCCATGCACATTTCATCTGAGAAAATTTCTCCATAGTGAAATTATGCTCCAATTTTGTCAAAATAATAATTAAGTGGAGGATATGTTTATAAATTCATTGTGTAATTCCATTTTCTATATATACTTTATTAGCAATGTTGTTCCTCAAGGAAATACCATTAAGGGGAAGTGCATGACAGTAACACCTCATATTTAAATCTAGTCAAACAAATCCTATGCCATTAAAAATCTTTATATTTTATTTACTAATAAATTGAAAACACAAACTCCTTATAAATATTAAGGGGAGTATAAGAGCATAATGTTCATTAAAGAGCAAACTTATTTATAATAATTCTCAATAACATTAATAAGGCACTATTTAAGGTAAGGTTTAGCCTGATATTTATATTTATATCATATATGATTATTGGGCATTGATTATTAATTAATAGTTTAATATAGTTTTATTTTTTAATTAAAAGAGAATATACCTTAAGGAAAAGTTGGAACTGCCCAAACAACCATGTGAAGAATAATATATAACTTATTTATGTGGTGTTGGAAAATAAATCTATATGAGGTATTGAGACTATGTATTTAGAAGGAGAGGATACATTAGAAAGCCTAGGTTTTGGAATGTAAAATTTTTCAATTAAAAAAAGAGTGATACTTTTATTTAAATTTTGGCCACAAGATTTGTCCTATGTAATTTTTTTGTTATGTGTAATATTTTCTCTTGCATTTATATTTAGCATGATTAACATGACTATACCAAATAATATTGGTTCACTTAACATATTACTAATAACCATATCTAATACTTAATAGAAACATTAACATAACATACCCCTCACAGGGTAAAATAATATAATAAAACATTTACATATACTTCAAAAACTAAACTCTAAGAACTAAGAGTTGGTTCTCTATAAATAAATTTTTTTAGTGAAATACAAAGTGAGAGAAGCATGTTTTATTTGACAATTCGTGACAAGTATGTGAAGAAGGTCAAGAGGATATATTATAATTATGGAATCATGTTCTATGTGGCATACAACAAATTCATCGCCATGATAAATTCAATTCACCGCCATGACAAATTCATTGTGGGAAAATTCATGACAAATTCACGGCCAAGTAAAATTCACCCCAACAATTCATGAATGCGGAAAATTAATGTTTTTTAATATATATTTTGAAAACTTTGATTTTTTTTTTTAAATAATTTTCACTTGCTGCATTACAACACAGTTTTGTTTTTAAAATATTTTTATGTTTATTTTGATATGAAAGTTATGCACTAATTTTCATAAAAAGTTAAAAGAAAAATAAATTATTTACTTTAATTTCTACTTTAAATATTATTTTATTTTTCCATGTGTTTATTTATATATACAATTTTTTATTTTTCAATGTGTTCCTTTATTTTATACAGTAAACATAAAAAATATTTAAAAATATATATATTATGCAATATTGTATCATGAAACAATGGAAAAAAAAAATTATTTTATATAAAATAGTATATATACAATTTTTTATTTTTTTCATGTGTTTCTTTGCACAAATATTAAAAATATATATTTTTCCATGTGTTTATTTATATTAAATTAAAAAAATTATTTTTATTATCATAAATTTTTCCATGTATTTATTTATGATATTAAAATTAAGTTAATCCATTTATTTTTTATTTTTATTATCATAAAATATATTGAAAAATATTTTTATTTTTATTATCATATATTTAAAAATATATGATAAAATGATGGTTGGGGTTCCCAAGAGCTTGGTGATTGTGAGCGCGAAGCTATCTCTAGGTATGTTTGCAGACATGCATGCACAGATGATGGATTCCTTGTTTGTGGGTGAGAGCTCTAAGCTTAAGAAAGTGAATGGTTGTTTGTCGCAGAGTCACAATCGTCCAGTTTTGGTTATCTCTTTAGAATTGGTGCAAGAAGACATATCTTATTGGAGTCATCATGTTTTGATTTGTAAGTTCCTGGGTATTTGTGTTCCCCTCTCAGCTTTGGAGTCCTGGATTCGTCGATCCTGGCAGGTTGAAGGTGATTTTGATAGTTTGGTGGTTGGGAATGACTATTTCATGGTGGATTTTTCTTGCATTTTATATCGTAATCGTGTTTTTCAGGGAGGGCCGTATTTTTACAATCATGTGGGCTTGTTCATGAAACCCTGGCATGGAGGATTTAATGCGGTAGAGGATCTGCCTTCAAGGGTTCCTATGTGGGTCTGCCTGCTATGGCTATCGTTGGTGTTCTGGAGAGAGGATTTTCTACATCGGATTGTTGAATTGTTGGGGAAGCCGGTTGCCATTGCTCAAAATACTTTGGATAGAAATGTATTTTCTTTTGCTCGCATTTGTGTTAAAATTGACTTAAATAATCCATTGCCAGATTTTTTGGAAATTTGTATTGGCTCTACCTCATGGATTCAACAATTAGATTATGAGTCCCTTCCTTTTTTATTTTGTTTTTGTCATGATTATGGACACCTTCAACGTCAGTTTCCTCAGGCATCCAGAATGGTTGGGGCTTCTTCTACTCCTTCATCAGGGCCTTCGGTGGAGAAGGGAGATAAAGGAAATGCACTTGTGGCTGAGTGGGGGCCTAATAAGGATGGCTTCATTCCTGTTAAGCCAAAGGCTAAGGGGATGGGTTAGAAGCGAGCCTATAAGGATAGACAAAGTGATCATGGATTCAATCAGTTTGAAGTCTTGGATAATCAGGCCTTGGAGGAGGGGATTCCTATTGAGATTTCGTCTAGGGCCACTGGTATGGATACAGGCCTGGAGCAGGCAATTGTTGTTAAGGATAATTCTCTGACTTTGGAGTAGGGGAGTTCTGGGCTTCCTGATGCTTATGCAAGTTTCCAGGATGATATTGTTTTAGCGGATTTAGCTAAGGAGGTGTTGTCTTCAGGTAAAGATTGAGGATTGGCTCCTGATTTGGGGGTGCTGCAATGCCCTCCCAAGAAGGGGCATTTTGAAAATTCCTCTAAAGTTGGTTGTAAGAAGGATGTGGACAAGATTAAATCTACTAGGGATTTGTTGGTGGAATCTGGGTCTGTTAAGACCATTGATGCCCACTTCACTCAACCTTCCTCATGATTATTCTTTCACAGAATGCAAGGGGGTTGAATAGCACCTCCTCTCAAAATGCTATTCAGGATTTGATTGTGGTTCATTCTCCAGCTATCTTTTGTGTTTAGGAGACTAAGCTTCAGGTGGACTTCATGCTTCAGTATGCTCCTCGTATTTGGTTTTCTGGTCAGTGTTAGTGTATTGGTTCTAGGGGAAGTTCTAGAGGTTTGGCTCTTTTATGGGACCCTCACAAGGTTGTTCCTTGCTGGTGGATTTCTAGCCATTCCCCTATTTCTATGGTGGCTTCGGTTTTGGATTCTGGTGAGACTATTTTGGTAAGTAATGTTTATGCTTTGATTGACATCCGTGGTAAAATACAGCTTTGGGCCCATCTCAGGTATGTTAGCTCTTGTCTTCTTATCTGCCTTGGATCTTAGCTAGTGATTTCAATTTTGTGTTGTGTTTGGAGGAGAAAAGAGGGGGGTTTTCGAGGTTGGGTCCTGCTTTAGATCTATTTTGGGAAAATGTTGATTCTCTTGCTCTTGTTGATGTTAAACCCTTTAATGCAATATTTACTTGGAATAATAGGCGAAGTGGACCAGAAGTGATATCTGAGCGGTTGGACAGATTTATTGTCTCTAGTTTCTGGGTTAGGGGAAGCTTGGTCACTTGCTCTGAGATTCTTGATTGGTGCGGCTCTAATCATTGGCTAATTAAGTTTTCAGCTTCCTCTTTCCCTAATCCAAAGAATCCTCCTTTCAAATTTTAGCTTATGTGGCTTCAAGATCCTTGTATAATCTTATTGCTCAATGGTGGCGGGATGGAGCCCCTACGTATGGTACTACAATGTATTCTCTTATTAAGAAGCTCCAATATGTCAAGTTTCATCTTAAGCGATGGAATAGGTCATGTTTTGGCAATTTTTGGGCCAAGAAAAGGGAAGCACAGGAGCTTCTTGCTGTTATTACTCACCAGATTAGGGATCTGGGATTTTCAAAGGCTTTTGGGCATGCTAAGTCCCAGCCTCTGAAATTGGTAGAGGAGTGGGATCTTCATGAGGAGATATTCTGGAAACAAAAGGCTAGGATTGATTGGTTTCAAGAGGGTGATAGAAATACTACTTTCTTTCATCATTCTGTGTAGGCTCGTCAAAATAAGTGTTTTATCTCTTCTCTTGTTAATTTTGAGGGCTTGTCAATATCTTCGCAACAGGCTTTTTCTAGAGAGGCTCATCAGTTCTACTCTGCTTTGTTTACTAAGGACTCACTTCCTACTGAGGCTGATGAGAATATGGTTCTTTCTTGTATTCTTTCTTTGATCTCTAATGATTTGAATGCTTCTCTTATTCGTCTAATTACTTTGTCCGAAGTGGAGGAGGTTGTGTTTGGGATGAATAAGGGGAAAGCTCCTAACCCTAATGGTTTCCCAAATGAATTTTTCCAAGAGTTTTTGGATATTGTGAAGCAAGATTTGTTGGAGGTTGTTCGTGAGTCTCTTCATAATAAGCAGATGCTTCATGCCCTGAATGCTACTTTTCTGGTTCTCATTCCCAAGAAGGAAGATGTTGATAGGCTTGAATTATTTAGACCTATTGCACTCTGTAATGTGGTGTATAAGATTATTACGAAGTTGATTGCTAAGA
>VDFB02120208.1:0-30127 GCA_007258455.2 Sequoia sempervirens | reverse complement strand
CATTAGAGAGAAATGTTTTTGATGATATCAGCTCAAGTGATTTGGGACTTGACTTATTCAAAGAGTCATCACTACAAGGGGAGCATGATAAGTTTTTTCCAGTTGATCATCCTAATCAGCCCACTAGCATTTGGGATCTGGGTGTGTTGGCATCAAGTTATGTTAAAGAACCTGTGTGGGATAAGTTTCCCTTTGATCCTGATGAAGAACAAGAACCAGGTTGCACGGTAGACTATGAGGTGGCCCTTGGAGGAGTTGTCTTTGAAGAAGATTGTTCCACAAAATTCCATAATGATCTCTTTGGAGTGGTTGCAGCCACTAAAGAGGATTATGTGGTTACAAAAACTTTCCAAATAGTGGACACTTATGATTCATTGATCAAGTTGGAGGCTACCATAAGGTTAGATCAAGAGGTCAGTGAAAAGGAAGAAGAGATTGATGGCCATAAGGCTCTTGAAGATGGAAGGTTTGGGGAAGTTACCCAACACAAATCTGACTTATCAAGGCATGAAGCTGATTGCAAGCAACAGGTTGAAGACTTAGTGAAGTATGATGCTTTCCAAGACATTGAGCATTCTCCGCTAGTTGGTGGTGAAGAACAAGAATGTTGGAGCAGCAATGAAGGCAGTAAAGACAAGAAACTAAGTTCTGATTTTCAGTTGCAGCCTAGTAGTAATTCACCATCTGCACATTTTCATGAAGGGAAAAGTCAATTCAATGTGTCCGTTGAAGATGAAGTGCGAGCCCTATCGAGATTTGATCGCACACATAGTTTGATTGAAGGACTTATGTGGGAGGTTCAGTTAGAAGAGAGACGAAGAGGAGTGAAGGATGAAGTTACTCTTCCCAATTTGCAACTTATCAGAGATTCTTTGGAGACCTTGAAGTCCGAGTACATGCACTTGATTGAAGATCGAGATCATGCCATTAAAGTTGCAAAGAAGAACATTTGTGCTTTACAAGAAAAGGAGAGTATGATTGATGAGCTCACTCTGGAGCTCGAATCAACAAAGGATGTGTTGAAAGAAACTCAGTTGGCTCTAACAGTGGTTGAAGACCAATTTGCTGACTTCAAACTTTTTAAGGAGCAAGAGGGTGCACAAAGAGCTGAAGAAATCAAGCAAGTGATTGGAGAGCTTGATTGTCTTCAAGAGGAGTTTGATCTTGAAAGCATCTCAAGAAAATCAGAAGTTGCATGTGCTGATTTGGAGCAGCAAAATGAAAGGAATGACTTTCAAGTTTTTGACAATCGTCTCTTTGAAGAGGGTGATGAGGAAAGTTATGATAATCCTCTCTATGAGATGGAGGATGAAACGGAGAATGAGACTGAGTATAGTTTCCAGTGCTTGGATGCCTTGATATCACTCCATGAGGATGTGCCACGTTTATTGACTAGTAATGAATGCATAAGTGGGTTTGAGGATGGAGTCTCTACATGGGAAGTGTTGATTCGAGGAGATTTCAACATCTTTGACACCAAGGTGTTAACAAAGCAAGACTTGGTAGCTACTGGTAACTTCATTACAGCAGCAAGGAGCAAAGGTTTCAGTCTTGTTACTCATGAAGTAGGGAAGAAAGATGGACCAGAACTTGGTGTTTGTGTGCTTGTCAATCCATCATTTTGGTTGAATGATGCTTTGACACTTATTAGTCCATTTTTGGAGTTGGAATTGAGGTCATCTAATATTTCATGCTCCAATGTTGTTGAAACTTTCATGGATAGGCTTGAAGGGTTCACTAGAGGAGGCATCAATCTCTTCACTATGCACTTGATCTTTACTAGCACTTGGGGGTGCATTGAGATTTATTTTCAGTGTGTTGAAAATCACTTTCAGTTGGGTATCCATGCTTGGAATTCTCAAATTGGGTTGATGGAGTTTATGGCTTGTGGAAAAAGGAATTTTTGGTGGGTTAGTGATCAAATTTTCAGACCTTTGGTTGTTGTCCTCTTCTTCACCAACCACTTGATGGCCCCAATTGTTCATCAACAAAGGGATTGGAGAGAAATTTTGAGTTTGGATTGGAGAGATGAAAGGATGGTGGCTCTTGAGAGTGATCTTTGGCTAAGGCAAAAACAGATTTGGAGACTCAAGCTTGCTGATTGGAGGCAGGCTAGCCACCCTACACAGAATTTCTCTCGTTCAAGAGAGTTGGTTAATAACTTCCGGTCAAAGAGGTGCTAGTTTTTAGTGGGAAATTGCCCTAGTGTGTTTTCTAGCCATTTTGGAGGTGTTACCTTGCATCTCAATGCTCAACTTACATGCTCACACTTGGGAATTTGATTGGTGCTGCTGTTTTTCCTTGTGTAGAACTCTAGAATCAGATTGTACTACGCTGATCCCAGCCATGAACAGCAGCGATTATTTGTTCCTTCACACCCTTCCTACTCTCCAAATCCATCTTATGGAGGTTTGTGATGTTAACTTTGATAGTTTACTCTCATTGTTGGTTCAGGACAGCAAACTACCACTTGTTTTGATTCATCATTCTGAGACTCATGAGGCTGGAACTATGAGAGTTTTTTGTAGTCTTCATCGTAGTATCAGTATAATTCAGATGAGGCATAGTGGACATGAGTATGAGTTTGTTGAGCTCTTGCAAACGATTGCTTTCCTCTTTGCAAGAAGACTTGAAGATGTCACATTTGCAGTCATGGCTCCGTTTGATACCGCATGGAAGTATGCTGAAGGGTTTGATTTTGAGTTGAGTAGCCTATCCTTCTTCTTGCCTAGGATTGTGATAGACAGTGGTATGGTTGATATTGTTGACTCTGGGCATCTTGAACATGAGACGTTGCATGATATGGATCTCAGTCCTTTCAGATTTTTCAGATTGAGTATCATGGATGGTAACATTTTTGAGTTACAAGGCAGGTTAGTGCAGCATTGGCATGATGTTTTCATTGATGAGATTAGAATGGTGCAGCATTGGCATGGTGGGTCCTTCCCGAGACAAACTTGGGACCCTGGGAACATACTTGTTGGGGTATTGATTAGTTCTATATTCTTTGAGGTTGTGGTGCCTTTGTTTGAGGACAAGCAATTTTGGGAAGGGCGGACTGTAATGTCCCCATTTTTAGCTCTACACTTTTCAGTGATTGATGGCCTTTTCCCGGTGTGCTATCGGTCAGTTAGAAGCAGAATTAGGGTTTCCGGCTGCTTGATGGGTTCTTTTGAAGTTTCAAGGGTTTTCATATTGGAGTTTGGATGTTTGGATTCTAGGTTCCTTCTAGGTTTTCAGAAGGCTTTGCAAAGATATGACATGCAACTGCGTCGGGCAACCTTTCCGGACTTACTATTTTTAGTAAGTTATGACGGCTACATCCTGCAGTTTGGGATTTTGGATTGCAAATTCTTTCTAGGTTTTCAGAAAGCTTCGCAATGGTGTCGCATGCCCTTTGATCTGAGCAACTTTCCAAATTTACTATTTTTAGTAAATTCTATTTTTAGCAGTGGTCCAGTCAGCATCAGCTCAGCAAGCTTTCCTCTTCTGGCAGTTCAGTTGGTAATATTGATTTTGGCTTTAAGGTGCTCATTTTGGAGAGATAAGTTATTTTAAATTAATAATGTTTTATTTTCATCTTATGACCCCTTGGCCTAGTGTTACAACTTCAAGTTGTTTTTAAAAGGGGGACTTTGAAGGTGGTCATCTCATGAGGAATTATTTTAATATTTCTAAAGGCCAAAATTTAGCTAGAGGATTTGGACACCAACTTTGAGGGAGATATTATTTTATTAAAAGATTTATTTTTGCTCTTAAAAAAGGGACGCCACTCTTGGAGGGAAAATGAAGTCAAATTCAAATTGGAAAAAGGGCGCACTTTCTAGAAGCATCTAGAAATTCTCTACTAAGTCTATAAAAGAAGGCCTTCTCTCTTCATTTTATCATCTTATCATTTGAGTAATGTTATGCTGCCGAAATGGTATTGGGATTGCTTCGAGGAATGAATGCCTCCTAGCCTTGGCTCGACTTCTTGCTTGAAAGATAGCAACTAGTGGAGAGTTAGTTTGTAGTTGAGTGGACTTTGTAGTGAGATTTTGCATTGTAGTAGTTATTTTGCATTTGTAGTTCAATTTCTAGCATGTTAATGAAGTTCTAGAATTGCTGATTTAGTATAGCTGCATGTTGTATTTGCTCATAAGTCAAAAAATAAAAATATATTCGTTCTGGGTATTGGCTAGAACCATTTCTATGCCCTAGGCGCCCATTTGTGCAAATTTTGGTGATTTATAATGAAGAATCTGATTTTATCTTGTTGGTAGAACATTTCTAGAGGCTGTACCATTCTGTTCCGCCTGGCAAGTGTTTAAAAAAAAAAAATACTTCAATTTGTCAGCTGTTTCTTTGTCTAGTCTTCATTGTCATCATCCTAGCTTTCATTTGCATCAAGTCTCATGTCATTCTGGCAAGTATTGAGTGAGTTGTGAGCATTTTAGTGAATTCTAGGGTTGTTGGTTATGCATATTAAGTTGCTGTTCTGTCATATCAGCTTGCGTAAAGTCTATCTTTTGAGTTGGGTTTGGGTTGAAAGTCTTTGTGATCATTGAGGAGACATTATACTATATTGCAGCATGGTTAGACTTTCTTATTCTATGTATTTGGCAGGCAAATCTCTAATTATTGTAAGCTGAACAGTAGTACTGTCAGCAATCTTACTTCTTCTCTATTATTTCATTGTAATACCCGCTGGATAAGTGGAAGAGGTTGGCTTGCCGCCTATTTACTTTGATTTGCATTGTAATATCTTACATCTCCGCCCTATGGTAGCTCCATTCCCACTCCGGGTTTGAAAGCACATTCTGGGTGTTGAGTTTACTTTCAGCATAATAGAAGATAGGGATCCTCTGACCATATGCTCGTCATCATCCGACGCATTCTTGGTTAGAGTTCTTTATTCAGCATTGTTTTGAGATCCTCTGACCATATGCTCGTCGTCATCCGGCGCATTCTTGGTTAGACTTGAATTTCGTATCGTTTTGGTTTAAGTGCTAACCCTAACGGATGTGTGTTGCATTGTATCTGTTATTGAAAAAATTGAAAAAATTGGTTAGGAATATTTCAACCCTTCCGGGTAAAAAAAAAACCCCATAAAGCATAATTTCATTATAAAACATTTACAAAATGGTCTATTTAAACATAGAACAAAAATGAGAATTATAAAAGCATAGATTTAACACATTACAAAATAAATACATGGGGAAAACCATTTTGGATTAAAAAAATCCATAAAACATCATTTCATTGTAAAACACTTACAAAATGGTCTATTAAAACATAGATTGAACCTGAGGAACACTCCTTACTTCATGGCCAATAAAACCTCATGTGTAGTCATATAATTCACTATAAATCTCCAAATTCTCACACATCTCTCAATGAGAGAGCACCTCCTTGTATATATAAAAAGGGGTTGAAAAATACCTAAACAAGTATTAGTCACATTTATTAAAAACAACCATTTGTAAATAATTTATAATCTAATAGTTATCAGATTATTAGGTATTAAATGGCATGTGCTTTATAAAGCATATAATAAGCATAAGGTTCTATTACCATAAATGTTATAAGGGTAACCCCTAATAACATTATGTTCTATAAAAATCAGTCACAAGTTCCACAACATTTGACATCCAAACTCCTCTATAGCCTCCCTCAAAAGTTGAAATTGGAAATCTCCATCCTTGCACTTTTTAGAGTAATCAACAACTCAAAGAAAAATGAGCTAATTGAAAATGCAACAGTAATATTCATGAGTGACCAATGTGAACATCAATCCATCCATCCATCCATGATAGTAGAACAATTTGTCCCTATCCACATTTGTCTAATCTCCTCCATCAACAAGTTCACCCTTGAATAAACAAGTCTACCCTTGAATATTATTTGTCAAGGAGGGTACTAAATAATCTATGTTCTCTATGGGGGGATATGAGGATCCAATTATGTTTTTCCTTTTCAACATATGCATATTGTCTTGTTCACTGCCACCCCCTATCAAACCTCTCCTTTCCAAACCTTCAAGATTGTTAATGTCGACGTACGTATCGAAGCTCAATGTCCCATTCTCCCAAACCACATTCCCTCATTCCTCTTCAGGCCTTTGGCATTCTTAATACCTACTTATCTTTCACAAATCCGTTTGCCTTCCTCCCATTTTCTTAGTCCTTCTCATTCATTACTTTACGACCGCCAGCCCACGCACCCCAAGCCTACATCTTCCCTTTTTCCTTGCATCCTAGCATCCTTCCTTTCAATTCCCCAATCCCCTCTAACAAATATATATCCTTCATGCACACGAATCCCTATACTGTGACTTTGGACCTTTGGAGTTCTTGCTATCTGCACTCTTTAGGCATGCATTTCCTTGGAACCCCACTATTTGAGTGGCAAGTTCCACCTACCTCCATGTACAACCAAAGATGCCAATAATACCCAAATTTGATTGCAATGGAGCAGTAGATTTCATCAAATACCAACAAAAATCCATTCGACTCCTTAGAGGTGCAAATCCACACACAAGGCCATGTGAAGACAATGAAGTGGGGTACAAGCACTTCAACGCCATAAATGAAAACCCTAGTTGTTGCAGGTCTACAAATGGTACCAAGCTACTCCTCCAAGAATAGGAAGAATTCTTTTGTTACCCCATATCATCCAACACTAGATCCAAGGAAGGTTTTCATTCAAATTGTTGTGCTTGTAAGGAAAATCAGATGCGGAAACAATTCTCCTAATGTCAATACCTCAGGAAAGAATGCAGATATACTTTTAAATTTTACAATTACAGTCCAATTAAGATGCACTATGAAACAGATAACAGAAACAAAGTATTTGACAACACACATGAACACTTATATATCGGGAAAACCCCACGGGAGAAAAACCCACCACACCAAGAGAAATCACTTTGTATTACAAGAATGGAGAGATTATATACAAACAATGTACTTATCTTCTAGTGTCTGCTTACGCGAAAGATTCGTTCATGAACAATCTCGTGAACCTTCGTTACATACAATGTAATAGAATACATTTGCTGATCATGCAATCACCCAACAATCCATCGATGCAACCAACCAATCACAAACTGCAACCACATAGTATATCCCTGTTGTTCCATGTCCGTTGAGCTCCCTCACAGAACTGTCACAATGAACAAACTTCCAACTATTCAGATTCGACTTCTCTTATTGGTCCACGACTCATTATAGACGTCAAAAACAGTCAAAAGAATTACATCAGGTTATATTCGGTGAGACACTACCAAAGGTCTCGCTGATGCCATTATAGACTTCATATCGACATCGGCCAAGAGTTGTCAGACCCAAGATACCACCGAGCTTAAAATGATGTATCGTCAGCTCTTTCTAAGAAGAGGAGACGCCTAAGACCGAGAGCACAAAGATATACTGAGAGGGGGGGTGAATCAGTATATCAACTAACTTTTTCCCTCTTAACTCTTATTAACTTCAAACTCTAATATAAATCAACTATGCAAGAATATCTCAATATGAACATGTTGACACCAAGATTTTATGTGGAAACCCTTACGGGAGAAAACCACGGTACAAACAATGTACTTTATGAATTATATAAACTTTTACAATGAATATAGGCACCAACCTACTTGAATCACCAAATAAGTAGTTTAGTAGGCACCAACCTACAAAGAGCACCAACCCTTAATCCTGATTTAGTAGGCACCAACCTACAAGGAGCATAAACCCCTAATGTTCGTAGGCACCAACCTACCGGAGGCTCCAACTCCCACTTGCCAAGCACCAACTTAGCAAAAATAATAACTTGAATGAATTGTGTTCCACCTTCAATGTTGCTTCTTCAACAGATGATGGACTTTACAATCTTTTTGAAATTATTCTCCTTGAATGATATCAAAATATATCTTGTTCACAACTTTCCTTTTCACATAAAAATTTACTTCATGATGATGCTATCTACTTCACCAGATCTGCATTATTTTCATTTCAGTCTCCTTCATAAAATCTGCATAAACTCCTCTTGTACTGTCTTCAAATTGTCTTTACAACTTTCTTCTCAATCTGCAATGAGCTCTTCATAGATCTGCTCAAACACCCTTTACAATCCCTTCACAAATCTGCAATATGTATTATTCATGAATCTGCTGTCATGTGAAAGGTCTGCTCTCAAATGGACTGCATTTACTTATATGTGTTTTGATTTAGATCAACTTCAACGTCTACTGATCAAAACTCTTCACTCAGAAAAATATTCAATCGATGCTTCTTAATCTGCTCAATTCCCTCCATTAACCTAGATCATATTCAATAAATTCCACACCTCAAATCTTCAGATTATATTCATTTCACTCAACTCAGAAAATCTTTATTCAATCACCTTCTCTGCATTCTTCAGATGATATACGTTTTTCTCCACACAGCACTTGTGCTTTAAGATTTTGCAATTATACACACACAACTACACTCATACAATATTCTTATCTCCATTTTACATTTATATCTTGTTCATAGGAGATATCCTTTCTGATTGAAGGGACGTAGCTTTTTGATTATGCCTCAAAAGACGTGTCACTTATTAATTGTCATTATTTCATAAACTTACTCTTTTACGGTTTTACCATTGGTATTGTTACTAATTTCAATCGCCATCTTCTTTTAATATAATTCATTTATTAACTATAATCTATATCGGCTTTTTACAAGGTGCGGCTATATCGAGTTTTACCATACAGAAATTCTCTTCTTTCATAATTGCTGCCAGTGTCTTCACAGATGATACACAGCCCGATATATATTCTTCAACCTTCATGCGTCACTTCAGAAATAATCATGGCTTAATATCCTAATGCTCCACTGTGATAGGAGTCATCTGACGAATGCTACACAAACTTATATATCAGCAACAGGTTACAAGTTACGCAAGATGTAATGATCTTCAAACCCTGGTGATGGTTCTCAACGACTAATATGGTAGTTGGATTCCATATGTTAATTGCCCCGTGAATGTTTCCTTTCGATATCAATCGCCTATGAAATGCCAATATCGGAACATTTACTATCTTCCCTTAATTTCTCAATGATATCTCATGCCCTCTCCTTAGCGTATGATCTGGAATGGTATCGGCCCTCAAGCTCTCAATAAATTTCCTTATAAACGATTTCTTAGAAGAATGATACATTTCCTTCTAATTTGCATCGCTTCTTCCATATTCACGTTACTGCCTCAATTAAAGTCACGATATCCTTTGATCTCCCACGATTTCTTTGATATTCCAATATTCCCGTCAATTAATATGAACTCCCAAAAACTCAACCGAGCCTCTTTCATCTTTGATGCATTTAACTTCTTTTGTTTCTTGTCTCTAGCAAACCACGACCTCCAACAGACAACACCCGATATTCCTTTGAGCCACGTCTTTACTAATTCATTTCCAGATCCATTTGTGTATGTTGAATGGCTCAATTTGTCTTTTCTTTATGTGTATATCTTTTCTCTATGTGATGCGTTGGCTACATTCTCTAGATTAATCTTTACTTCAATATATGATTTAAACTTTACTTCAAACGTTATAATTTCCCACTACTTGACTCTGTCTATAACACTATCTTTATTTCTTTGGCATCAATGACACAACTCTAACAATCTCTTACATGCCTTTGACATCAATGACAACATTTCTAACAAGGACATCCCAACGAGCCTCCTTGTGTTACACCGAGTTCAGGAGATTACCGCTAAAACATTCTTATGTCGCCAGGAGATCATACCGAGTTCCATATGTTATACCGATACTAGTGTTCTGATCGGCCAGACAATCGTCTTTCGCTAAGACCATATATCGAGTCATCAAGTTACTCTGAAACCCCCAGACATACCAAGCGCCAAGTAGAAGTCGGCAAGACTCTTGTCTATCGCTAAGAGGTTTCTCTGAGATCATAAACGTTACATCGAGACCACCGTTCGCTAAGAGCTACACTGAAGACTTCAACAAGAGATTATGTCGGTGAGACCTTCAACGTTCGCTAAGACGTCTTCCTGGGACCTTTGAGTTACTCCGATAGCCATAGGCTATCGGCAAGACAACCTCCAATCGCTAAGAACTCTCTCTGAGATCCTTTGTGTTACTCCGATGACCAACACTTGAGCCTCCGTCGGTGAGACATTTTCACATCGGTAGGACTTCTTACCGATAGCATTTCCTTCGGCGAAGTCTCCCCGACGCCCGATTGAATGGCTTGTCGGCCAAAGATGTCCACGCGGTAAGAGATCACAGCGACTGCTCTATGTCACAGCGATAGACTCCAAAGAGTAACCGTTCGGCAAGACTCTTGCAAGGTCACAGCGACCTGTGCAAAACATGATGCTACCATTCTGCTAGTCGGCCAGACATGATGCGTGTCATACCGACTTTGCTCCAGTGGAGGTTTCAGTCTGTGATGTTTGAGGCACATATTTCCAACAGTGCTAGCATGTGTCATGCTTTGACTAGCAAAGAAAACCTACGACCCCCAAAATTTCAACCAAGGAAAATGGAGTGCTTTGTAAAAGATGCTATAAATACAAGGAAAAAAGATGCCATAAGGGTTCGTCATTGAATCAATTTATTGGCTGCATAGTTTCTTGGGTTGTTTTAGGGCATCACATGATGCAAGTCCAATTTGTAAGGGGACAGAATATACTCTATAAATCATTGAAGGGTATTTAATGAACATAATGCATGTAAATGGTATGTCTCCAAGGCAATGTGTAATTATTCAAGGGGGCACTCGAACCTAGTTGTGAATTCTCTCTTGATACATTTAGCAAATGTAACAAAGGGCAAATGAATATTTGGCAGTTTCTAATTCATTTCAAATCTTTTCTGATGGTCTATCCTTTGTTTCATGTGGGTTGTTGTAGTATGTAAGAACTCCGCTGGTTCAAACTGTAGCCAACTGATCGCTGAATGATAGAATGTTTGTTTGTTTTGACAGTTTTCGCAATTTTTTGTGTTTTTGAACAATATGATTTTTTGTATTTTTTTTAACAATATAGAGATGCAAGAACAATGCATAAAGAATTACCAGAAGCAAACTCCTCCTAGTAACTATCAACTAAATTGCAAGTAAGCTGAAAATGAATATCTTTATTAATGATGAAGGAACTACAATGGCATCCTTATTTGAATTTACATAGAAATCATACCAAACTGCTGTAGATGGTGGTAGCATTAAAACCTGGAAATGACAGCAGCAACTTTAATGGCTGGTAATCAAATAACCTGCAGCATATATCAATCTCTCCACCTAAAATCTATGCCAAGTGTCTCCACAATGCTGGATGCACAAAATAGAGGAAATCTCATCACATTCTAAGGGGTGTTTAGCCTTAGGAAGAACACGTCCTGCTGCTAGTAAGCATTCTCCAACATATGAAGTATCCCAAGAGGATCCCAATATGATGGTGTCCTCATTGATGACAAGGAAAGCACATTTACATAGGCATTTTGGCCTTAAGCTGAGACACGTCCTTGGCTGGGATGAAGTCAATTGGCTGTAGCAGCAAACAATCTGCTATTAAATGTTTGGAATCTGATTTGCAATGGCAGCCATGATGATTACTCGGGTCTGCAATAGATAAACCTTCAAACTCTTCAAACCCTTGATGAAATCCTTCACCTATTAGCACAATTTGGACTCCTGGATGAAGCCCACACTCTGGCAATGATTCAGTTGATCTTTCACAACCTCAAGATTGCACAAACCAATGAAAGTTTTCATTCTCAATGGCTAGAATTGACTGAAACCCTTGTGAGTGGCTCCACACAGCTCACACATCAAAAAGCTCAAGTAATAATATATTCAATCCTAATCATATTTGCTTTGGATGCCTTTTTATAACCTCAAGAAGGAGGTCGACCCCTTAATGGCATTTAAATTGCTTTTCAAATCCACTTTTAGGTTTTTAATAAAAAATTTATAATAAGTCCTCAAACTTGGGCGCTCAAATCCATGATATAATAAATGTACTTTAAGTGATTTTAATTGAGGATCATAGCCCCATTGAAATAAAGTACACTTTTTGACTTTATAATTTCACTTGATATTATTTAATTATCATTAAAGTACTTTTAATGATAATATCTCATTAAATACTCAATATTTCGCCCATCCAATTGATTAAGAAGATCAACACTGCAACTGAGACCCGTCCAGGTGCCCTACTAAATATAGAAACCCTGACTCCCCGAAATGGTGACGTACTATAAATAGTAAGTATGAAGAACTGAGTCTAGCGAAGGCCAAACCTGAACCCACACAGAGCTCTGAGGGAGGAAACACGTTGATCACTGCCAAAAGGGACCCTCTAACCATCTGTGTTAGCCTACGAGGGCCAGTAATAGGCTAAACCATCATAAACAAAATCATACTGAAACAGAGACATTACATAGTACTAAGACAGATTATTAAGTATGTCTAATTACATGAAGTGTTATTTATGATTTATATGTATGTACAAATGTAGATCCATTTATGCTTTTTAGGTGTATCTCCTTCCTTGCAAATTTTGACTTTGTCACACAATGGAGTAAGCACCTGTTTGGTTGGTGATTGGCCAAACATATTTTATTTAATTATTTATCTGTTCTCAATAGATTAGGAGCAAATTAGAGTCCTATATGCTTCTATGATTCACTATTATAACTCAAGAAACATTCTAAGCAACCTAAAACAACCAAGATTGTTAGAGAATCATGGCATGCATGCCTACACCTTACACTCGTGTATGAAATATTAATTGGATTCTGCTATGGGGATATTGTGATTTTGCTATCTTTGAGTACATATATTGTGATATTGTCATATTCTGATGTAGCTATTAGCTTAATTAGAGGTTTTACAAGCAGCTAGTTAATCTTTAGCCTAGTGACAAATCTTGCGGCCAAGCATACATTGTGTATAGCTACTACTAGTTTAGTTAAGTTCACCACTATTTTGATAGATGTCCTATTAAGGATACCTCTAAGAACCCCCTCCTAGATTAAATTGAGCCCAAAGTGAAGAAGAGAATACCCACTCTAAGAAATTAGTCTCTAGTTGTGAATATTTTGTTGATAAGCCCATGTCCTATCCTCATGAAGAAAACTCCCTGGCCTTGAGGATAGGTTAATATTCTAGGATCATGGACCTACGACTTCAAGACCCAACAAGAAATACAAGACAACCAAATAACTGTTGCATAATTCCTCCAAGTAGTTGTATTCAAAGAATCTAGGAGGTCAATTTCTCTCAAATTCTAGAAATGCAAGTGTGTTAAAACCAAGTCAAAGCCCTTTTTGAAGTCAACAAAACAACAAAATAATTTGGAAGACCTATGACAAGCTCCCTCAATAATAACTTTGAGTGTTGAAATGTGATCAACAGTTTGGTAGTCCCTTATCATGTTCCCTTCTCAAAAATAAATAGAATTAAACAAAGACACAGCCTATTTATTTACCATAGGCTAACGGATAAAATAAGGAAAATAATAATATTTTAAGTAGGCCCAATCAATTATTTTCAAAACAGGCAGCTTAAATATAATTATACGGCCTATGTAATTTTTAAATAAGTGTATTTAACACTTTATTGAAAATGGGCCTTTGGATGTAATTTAAAAGTATTTTTAAATAGTTGGACAGAAAAAATAAAATAAAATAGAAGGCCCAAAGTGGGTGCCTATAACAGAGAGGTCAAGGCTGAAAGCAAAGGATCTGATTTTGTCATTTCAATTACTCCTTCCAATTTTGAATTGAAACATTCAACGATGAAAACTCTTGGTGTTGGAGATCCAAATGACAAAAAACCTCTTGGTTTTTCATAATTGGATTCGGGGACAAAAATTCTCACATCCATTCAAGGATCCTATTTGGGCTTAGATTATGATTATTTGATTCTTATTTTCAAGCAAATTGTTTGGAATTATCAAATCCACATTATTTTAAAGTTTTCATGCATATGCACTGCTGTGCCAAGTTGGACATCAGCATCTCCAAAGACTTTTCGCTAATATTTCATATTATGTGCTACTGAGCAGCAATTTTTTATTGCTTCCTTATATTAAACAGATTGCACCATTTTTGGAGGCTGCCTTACACAGCAGAACATCACCATGAGCGTGTATAGGTTTCGAGGAATTCCTAAATCTGCTGTACCCATTTTTCCATCAACGCAACATTCCTAAGCTTATTTGGAAGCTGTCGTACAGGTTATTGACCATACTAATAGGCTCGAAAAAGCCATTGCAGCTTGTAAATACAATCACAATATCATATTGAGAATTAACATAATATTATTGGAATATTTGGTAATTGTTGGTTTTTCTGGGAGTTGCTGATTTATGTTATTATTATTGGAGTGTTTAGCAGTTGTTGGTAATTTTGGGGAAGTTGAAGCTTGCTATTGTAATTGGAATTGGCTATAATACTGACCAGCATAAATAAAAATCTAATTTTAGCAGAAATAATGTTGTTTGGATGCATTATTACAAGGTGTATGGTTTTGTAAATATTCTGATTTTCAACCATCATAGATCAGATCTGAGCATAACAACTATCCTATAGCTTATAATCTGTTGTTCATGTTAATATCAGCTATAGATCTTCTGTTACACCTGAATGTTTTGGTATGGAGGACTCTGATTTACCGCTATAGTTGATTAGTTTGCAGTTGAGGGTTTATCCAAAGTTCATATCAGCTTGTGAGGGTTTGAACTCGCTGTTTGTGGTTGTATATTTGATTGGCAAGGGTCTGCAAACAGTCACATATTGCTGATCAGCATTAATTTTACTATGGTTTTGGCATCTACAATTGGGTATTTGGTATTTGTTCATCATTTCAGCTTGCACATGCTTGAAAATTCACCTATTTCCTACAGTTGCATAATAGCAGACATTGCATCTCTCCCGAAGCTAGCCTACCTCCTAGCTTTGATATTATTCCTTTCCAAGAACCCTAACAGCTGCATCTCCAACACCAATGCCTATAGTTTGGCAAATGTATGCCCAGTCATAATGGTCCTATAGTTTGCTTGGGACAAAGAGATCCCTGAACTCATGAATAGGGTGAATGATGTGCCAAGACAATGACTGAGGAAAACCTAAATACAACACCCCATTAAATAGCGCAGCTATGGGAAAGGCAAGGGAATCCACACCATTCTTGATGAATTCAGCTTGGAGACCTTTGCAATGAGTTGTGTTGCTGGAGCACATCAAAATAGCTCTCTTAACAAAAAAAGTGGAGAAGACAAAGGAAAATGGCAAAGGAATGGGGGCAATGATAACACAATGGTCTAGAACATCATAGAGAGAACCAACATAGGAAACCGATGCATCAGGACTGATATCGAAAATTGTGGTTTTTATCAGGAGAAGAGTATGCAAAGAAGACTTAGGTGAGCCATGCAGATCAGCAAGGAGTGCAAGCAGTATGGACACAAGGAACTCCCATTTCTTACATCTGGTAAGATAATGGTACTGCCTTCAAAGGGTGTGGAGGGAGGGACATGGGTTGGAGAAAAACGAAATCTCTAATGAAGGGATTTACACTCATCATCATACCAGGGGCAAGATCTGTGGTTGGAAGGGGAAATGGAGTAATGTGTGGTGAAGGGACAAAAGTCAAGAGTAGTGTCCCATAGAGTTTGACTTAAGAATTCATACAAGGATTCAATGATGGGATGAGAGGAGTAGAACCCAAATTTGAGAAGGGACAGACAAACAACACAGTCAATGGTGTAGTCATCATCAAAGTGGATTGTGGTATGTCGAAATGTCTAATGCTTGGGAGTGAGATGGGAAAGATAGGGAGAAGCAAGTGGGAACTAGCATGTCGGGTCGATTTCAAAACAGCATGGTGAGAACATAGTCAATGACATTCACACCACCAACATAAGGAAAACAGTGATTCTACTAGAGTCGAGCAAGTGAGGAAGCACATTGAGAATGTAGCGAGCATGATGAGATGGAAGAAAGAAATGTAAGCCAACCTGGGGGTTCATCAAGGTGTGGGAGTGCTATGGTTGAAGTGGGACAGCCACAAAATCCATTTGATTGCCCTTTTGAAGTTCTAAAAACTTATGCAAAAGGACCCTTTAATTCCAAAAAAGCTCTTCTTCAATTTGTGACAACCATAGAGAAAGATAAAAAGAAAAAAAAAGGGGTTCTAGAGTGTGGTTCTATCACATTTGTGAAACTGAATTTAGAGGGAGCTACACAAGAGTGTATTGTCATCTATTGGGCTATACAAGACAAGGGATGAAGGTTTGTAAAAAGATAAAGAAGGATGAGAGGGTAGAGTGCTATAGATTGCAGATGAAACCAGAATCAAGGTCTAAGGGATTGTTGATGCCAACACAATCTGTACAATCAACTACGCATATGCCCTCTATACTTGGTAGTGCTAGTGCTAGTGCTAGTGGTGATGTTTCAACAGGAGGGAAGAGGAAGACTATTACTAGTGAGCAGCCAAGTGCAGTTGCAAGTTTGTTAAATGTGCATGCGCAAGATGTGGCAGTCTTCCATTACCATTTTTTCTATGCCCATACCATCCGATTCCATGTAGCACATTTTCCTTACTTCAAACATATGTTCAAAGATGTAGCTTTTGTTGGTCCCTCATTCACCCCCCCTATAAAACATAAACTATGCACTACACTCCTTGTCAAAGAATATTCCAAGGTGAGTTTTGTGATGGAGGACATGGGACAGAATTGGATTAGAACGGATTGTTCTATTATCATGGATGGGTGGACCGACATTAAACATCAGCCACTTATCAACATCATAGTCACATGTTCAGCTGGCTTTTATTTTCTTAGAGCCATTAATTGTTTTGGTAATTTTTGCTCAGATGAATGTCAAATTACTAATGGACCAATCAAAGATAACGGTTACTTTTTATAGAAAATACTAGTCATATCTGTTGCTAAGCTCTCATGCATTATAAAAGGAAATATAAATGTGTCCATCCTTCAACATCATTACAGAAAACAAGTCAATACCTACCAGTAAAGAATAACTGCCCCAATTTGTTGTATAAAGAAAAGAAGAAAACATAGGATGGAAAATTTTTGGAGTTAATTAATAAACTGGAATAGATTGTTAGTCAGCAGCATAAGCCCCTGCTCTAAGACAGGTTTCTTCGAAACAGAATAAATGAACTTAAAAAAGGGTTTACACATTTCAGCATCAAAAATTTTAAAAGACCTTACCATAAAGATTTCCCACTTCCAGTAGCCATAATAATGAGAGTATCTCTTCTTTTTAGTATTTCTTGTATGACTTCTTTTTGGTTAGGTCGAAACGAGGAGTATCCAAAATATTTCTGCACCCACAACAATAGATTACACTAACATGATATCCTTCGTAAAACAAAAAGCACAATCTGGTCTTATTAAATGAAAGACAAATTCAATAATTGGTGATTTAACATTATTTCTCATCAAAGGCAGTGAGTTCAAGTGGCAAATCATCAAGGCTTGTGCTGTGATGTTCAAATCCCGAGGAACCATGCTACATGTTTAATTGTACAAATGTTGAGCATTGAATTGGGCAAATTACCACATACAATTCTGGGTGTGGCATCCCAATAGAGGAGGCAATGCGCTAGTCCTAGTAGAATTTGATGGAAAAAATATACCCCTTATTTGTGACATATAAGCCCAAAGGCATTACTTCTCAACAAGTTCTCCATTTTCATCTCAATTTCTTTTTAAGTAATCCACAAATAGCACTATATTAGCAAGGTTTCATTCATTAAGCTCAACCATATATCCAAATTTAGTATACAATTGTACAATTAGAATAAATTATACTTACTAACCAACATAAAAGGAAAGTTGAACTGTAACTATGGCCTATGTAGAGAAAAATGGTAAGAAAAGCCTAAGACCAAGCATGGCTATAATAAAATTCAAACAAATCCAGTAAACAATGTGAGAAACTCTCAACTCACCACTCAAAATATATAGAAAGAACAACATTCTAAAACCCAAGATATGGTAAAGAAGAAAAATGCATAATGCAAAGGTAAGCATATAAGAAAAAGCAAGGTCATTTTGTGCTCACTATAATTCAGAAGGCATAGCAACTAATACATTAACAGAACATGAAACATTAAGCTGCGTGGTTGGGATCTTAGCAGCAGTAGCAATTAATGTTTTTACAAAACCAGAAAAAAATTATTTCAATGCAACATTTGAGCCTGTTGATAAACCTTTACCTTATTAGCATGTCATCTCATTTGGGCTGCCATCTCGTACAACTAGCCTCTGCACCTTGGTTTTCCTACAATCTTGTAATCCCTCTAGATTAGCCCATGTACTCACATTTGAGCTTATCTGTCATATAACTTGATCACAGTAATTCTCTTTTGTATATCTTCATTTTTCAATGAGTGAGACTAGACCACCAGTAGCGGTTGCACAAATACCTCTGACAAGCGTGCAACAACAGGACCATGCCAATCATTGTCACTGGCAGTCTTTCTCTACAAGTGAGCATTCCAAAGTTGCATTACTCAAAGGAAGATGAGAAAACAAGCAACTAGAAATGAATCATCATAAGCACCTCTAGAAGGTTGTTCACTTCCCTATCCCTTCAGAACTTTCATGGCTAGTCCCATTTATAATAGGGTCTATAAATAAAAATATGTTTCAGGTCATGAGGGATTGAGAAACGTAAGTATGTAGCTCATCAAGTGTTGTGTGATGTTTGGTCTTCTATTGTGGAGCCCAAGAAAGCTTGTTTTATATGGCTTTTAATTCTTAAGAAGCTTACTGTTAACACTGAATTGTCCTCTATTGGTATTCCGAATAAAATGTGTAGCTTGTGTAAAAAAGCTCAAAACTATTGAGCATCTTTAGATGTCAGTATGCTTTGCAATTATGGACTTCCTTTTTTGGTAGTTGTCCGGGCTGGGACCTTAAAGATGGTTTTACTTGATTTGATTTATTTTTGGATATGTTAAAGTCTTCTCCGTTGAGCTGAATGAGATTTGACTTGTTTTAACCAATGAAATTTTGAGGTATGTCTAGAATGAAGGAATGAGGAGGACTTCCAAGGCAAGAGGGCGTGCCTTACTGAGTCACGTTGCGAGCTCGCCTTATTTGACTTGTTTTAACAGTTGCTCATTGCGATGGTAAGCATAGCTTGTTTCAGAGGTTGGTTGTTTGATTTGTAAGGAAACAAGGAGTATCTGTAAAGAGCAACTGTGAGTCCTTCTGGTTGCGCTAACATCAAGTGTATTCCTTAGTTTGCTTCTTTGTGTTTTCAGTGATTTGGGATCTTTGAATTGTTTGGGCTTGGTGTTTACCTTGATTAAATCTGTTATTAATAGGTTGCAAGTCCATTTGTGTAATTGATGCACTTCTTAATAAAGGGTCTATGTAGATAGTGTTTTGTTTTATTTCAAAGATTAGTTTAAAAGAAAGAAAGAAAAAAAAGAGAAACCGTTCTTGGTCGGGCCTGTTGTTGATTGACTAAGGTAGCGTTCTATGTTGAGTTTTTGAAGTTGTTACCCACGGGTCTCTGGCAGTTTTGTTTTTGAAAAAGAATTGTAAACAAGTATTTGTTTACTTCTTAATAGATTTGTATATATTTTTTTAAAATGAACCCAATTTGGGTCTGCTGTTAAGGGTGTTTTGTTTTAAAATGTCAAATGTTTTCCTTCATTAGAAAACCTTGTTTTTATGTTCGCGGGTTTGGCTGTGTGTCTACCATTTCTTTTGGATTTGTTATGTTGTGTTGGCTTTCCAAACTATATGACAGTTATATATTGTTTGTTGTTAATACATTCTTGACAAGATTATTTCGATGGATTATAGTTGGGAAATCTGGAAAAGGCAGTTTCAAATTTGGTTTTCATATGGCAATTGCTCATACAGTTTCTCAAACAGATTCTTTGTTTCAAAACAGGGATCTTATAAAATGGTTTGTAATGCTCATTCAAGAGATTCAATGAGAGGTTTTTGAAAATCACAGAATATATCATTCAGAAAGGACAGTATATATATTGTTTTTGAAATTTGACACATTGGAACTCTGATTCTGAATTCACGACAGAACAGAGTTTGTA
Source organism: Sequoia sempervirens (assembly GCA_007258455.2). NCBI lineage: Eukaryota > Viridiplantae > Streptophyta > Pinopsida > Cupressales > Cupressaceae > Sequoia > Sequoia sempervirens. The sequence continues at coordinate 10,031 of VDFB02120208.1, read as the reverse complement.
ATCAGAGAAACAGAGATCAACTTTGTATTCAAACTGCTTCATATTTGTATATTTTTCAATAAAACTATCAGTGAGATAGCTTTATAAGACTATCAGTGAGATAGCACCATTGTCAGTGAGACAAATCAGCCAGTGAGGCTTTGTACAAAGAATATTTTTTCAGATAAGGCCGGTGAGGCCAAATTTGAGTGGTTTTATTCCCCAGGAGGGTTTCCACTCAAGACAAATTCTATGTCAATATTTTAATGTGTTTGCTTAATTATCAGTTCATTTATATTTTAGCATAAGTGCATTCATGATCAAATTATCATTTAAAGAATTAAAAATTTAATTTGATTGTTAACACTGATTCACCCCCCCCTCTCAGTGTTAACTGCACTCCAACAGTTTGACCAACCCCTTAGTGCCCACCCTACTTTCAAAGACCTTCAACTTCTAGCCAAAAGCTCCTTTGGCCCTTTGGTCTTTCACTACTAATTGCATGACAATTCTTGGAAAATATTTCAGACATTTTCCAAGGCCAACACCAGCTCCTTCAAAGTACTTTACTTCTTCAAAATGATCTTTGCAGGGTCAGATTCTCTATCTTTCCCAGAGTGGATCGTTTCTTTTGGGCCAAAAATCCTAAGGGAAACTTCTTGATCAAGTCGGCCTAGAATCTGATGTTAAAGGGTGACAACTATAATGCTATATAGGGGAAAGTCTAGAAAAAACATCTCCTTCCTAAAATCAGTTTTTTTTGGATGGCCATGCACAATGGAATCTTAATGTAGGACAACCTCATCAAGCGTGGCTTCCAATTACCAAACAGATAAGTCTTGTGGAGCACGAATGAGGAAACAGTCCCCCACATTCTCATACATTGCTCCTTTGCTCAGAAAAATTTGGGGATTTGTGCTGTAGAAATTTCAAATTTGCTGGCCCATGAACAAAGAACTACTAGCCCTCATGGAGAGATGGGTTAGCCCCTTCCATCATCCCCTCATTAAAGAATTATGGAAGCAAATACCTCCACACCTTTATTGGAGTCTTTGGAAGGAAAGAAACAATCGGATTTTCAAAGACATGAGAAAAAGCCTAGAAGAGATCTTCTCGGCTTTCTCTAAGCTCCTTTTGGAGAATATCTTAGTCTGCCACTGGTCTTGCCCGAATTCCCCTCCCCTCCCTCTGGAATCTAGAATTGATGCTCAATGGAACTTACCTCAATCCTTCTAAAATGCTGACATCACAAAGAAGATGGCCAAGTTGAATACTAAATGATTAACACCCCAAATTGGTTGGCGTAAACTTAATTTTGATGGTGCTGCCAGTGGTAACCTTGGTATGGCTAGTGGGGGCAGAATGTTGAGAGCCCCCTCGAGGGCAATTCTGGGAGGCTATGTTGGAAGCCATGGTGTTAGCACTAACAACTGGGAGGAGGGAATGGCTCTTTTATGAGGTATCAGGATTGCTCTAGCTATTGGTACCAAGAACCTTCTCGTTGAAGGAGACTCAAAACTGATCATTGATGCGGTTAAAGGCTCAACTCACCCTGGTTGGGCGTTGGAAGATATCATAAATGACCTCCAAAAACTCCTAATGGGCTTTGAAAAGTTTGAGATTTAACATATCTATAGGGAAGGCAACAAGGATGCTAACGCTACGGCGAGATTGGGGATGGACCAAGTTTCCTTAAGGTGTTGGTGAAGTTTCTTTTGTCTCCCTAAATATGTCAAAAAAACTCCTTACCTTGAAGTGGCATTACCCAGCGTCTAATAATGATAGTTAATGGTGCTTTTGGTTGGGATGATTGGAGCCCTATCCTCATGCTCATTTTTTTGGTGATGTGATACACTTGGGAGCAGAACATTTCAAATTTGTTTCCATTTTTATTTAAGTACAGGGATACTTTGTTTCTCTACTACTGCCTGTTGACTTGGATGCTCACTCAAACTTGGGTTCTTGGGTTGATTTCTAGATGGGACTAGCGTGTGATGTGGTTGGCCATTCTGTTGTCATGGCTTCCCCACATTCAGCCTGACCATGTGGAGTTGTAATGTTCCCTTCTCGTGCATGATCTTTTATGTTGACCGTTGGCCTATTTTGGAGACCCGTAGGCTACTCGAGCGGTTAAATTAGGGTTTCATGTTTGGAGGTTGTTGTTGCTCGCGAAGTGGTGATTGAACTACGGTTTCCTTATGGGTTTTCAGTAAGCTTCGCGGTGATGTGATTTTCTTGGCATTCCGAGCACTTTCACGAATTTACTATTTTTAGTAAATTCTATTTTTGGCAGTGTTCATGCAGTCTTCAGTTCGGATGATTTCCATCTTCAGTCAGTTCAGAGACTTGACAAAACTTGGCCTAGGGGTGCATTTTGCGAGAAGATTAGTTCTTTTTATTTAAATAATGCTATGTAAGGTTATATTTTAACATTGGGCCCCCCCTTGGCCTAGCTACTTCTCTTTAAGTTGTTTTTAAAGATGTTCTTTATGGGTGGGCGCTTCATTGAAGGAATTAATTATATTTCTTATAGAAAGATTAATCCAAGCATAAAATTGGACGCCAACTTCAAGGAAGAGATAAAGTGATATTAAAAGTCAAAGTTTTGCTTGGGAAAATGGGACGCCACCTATTGGAGGATTAGGGTTTGGTTCAAAAAAGAAGATTAGGGTTTCGAGAAGGGTCCTCCAAAAATTATAAAAGGAAGCCATTGGTTCTCATTTGGGTCATCTTTTGTCTACAGGAATGTTATGCTGCCGGATTGGCTGTGGGATTGCTTCGAGGAATGTAAGCCTCCTAGCTTGGCATTGCTTCTCGCTTGAAAGTAATAGTGGTGAGATGGGATGTAGTTGATAGGATTTTATTTGTAGATTTCACTTGTAGTTTCTTTGTGTGGCTTTGTAATTCCGCCTCTGGCTATTAGTGAGACTGAATTGTGCATTTTCTTTACGTGAGATTGTAGTTGCTCTTTAATTCAAATCAAAAATACCAAAATATCATTCTAGGCACTGCAGCATTTAATTTGTCTGGAAGGGCGCACTCTCTCAAGGTTATAGATTTTTAACAAGAATTGGATTCTTTGATGAAATCACTTCATTGGCCGCACTACTCCATACTTCTGTCTTGGGATTCGCGGTCATAATAAATATATGCATTTTGAGCTTTCTGTCAACTGGGGCCTTCACCTGGAGAATACTTTTCATCAGAGACTGCAAATCTATATGAGGAGATTGAGAAGCCCCAGCTTTCAATAAATCCATGCTTGCTGGTTGGCATATTTCAGTGTATATCCTGGCTGCAATGATTTGAGAGGAAATCTGCATTTTCCTTCTTGGATTGGTGTTAGGAAATCATTAAAGGCTTTGGGAAAGATTCCTTCTTGTTGCAACAATTTGAAGAACTCTAATACTTGATCTTGCAGGCATTAAAATATTTCATTTCAGCTCAATGTAGTATCATGATTTCAATATTACTTCATTTTGTGGCTTCCAGAAATTGGCTTTGATCCTCATTATATATGGTCGCTTCTATTTCCATTCTGGAATTGGGCAGCACACTTGGTGTTGGAGTTTGTTTCAAGATATTAGATGAGTAGGGATCCCCATCCATGTCTGTCGCTCACGATTTCTTGTTGAGTTCTTGTATCGTTATTCTTATTAAGATCCCCACTTACATTCCTACATCAATTTATGCCCATTCTTTGTTGAAAGTTCTTGTATCATTATTCTCACATGATCCTCTCCACTATAAGGTTTTACTACTTTGGCTTATTCTTTGGTTAGAGTTCCACTTTGTTTCCAGATTCGGGATCCTCCAATTAATGCCTACACCTTGCCTACACTCTGGATCCTCGTGTACATTTTGGTTAGAGTTACTTCAGATCGCTTGGTTTAGGAGCTAACTGAATTTATGTATTGCTCGGCCATTGTAATTGAAAATTTGAAAAAATTTGGTTCAAATATTTCGGGCATCGAGCCACGATCCCCGCCATCCCAGAAAACAACAAACCGCCCATGAGCGGATGAGAAAAGAGATACATAGCAAGGAAGACAGAAGGCTGCAACCATTTCTGGCATCACGCCTCAAGGTCGAAGGAAGATCGTATCTTTTGAGGGCTCATTGGGAGTCTCTCTGGGAAACAAAATGGGGACTTCACGAGATACCTGCCTAAATAGAAGATAGTGTGGAAAGGAAGAGAAAGATCGAGAAGTCCCGGGCAGTAGATTTGAAAGGAAGATGGATGTCTTTAATGGATGGCGGTATCTCTGCTGATGGGGAAAGGGTCGTGAACATTTATCTCCACAATGAATTCATGTGACATAGAGGAGAAATGAGAAGCTACTACCAACCAGTATTGATGGACATGCTGCTCAGCCTGCTTCAAACAACACATACATTTCTTCCAGACCATTCAAACCCACCTTCTTGGCACCAATAGATACTCAACCTGATCCAGAGGAAAATACTTCATTTGTTACAGTTGAGACTCGGCCGTGCTAAGTATGATTCTCTACCTAATGAAATTAAGATGGATATATCTTACAATGATTTTATGGATCATAAAAGGAAGAATAGAGGACAAGGAAGACATTATGAACAAAGGAAAACAACAGTACAAGGGGATTTGTATCAAGCTGTCAACAAGGTCATGCTTCCACATTTTGATGGGAGTGACAACAGCTCAACCAGAGCTTGGATACAGAAGTTAGATAATTATCTAGCTCTTAGACCCATGGCGGAAGAGGAGGCGATTAAGTTCGCTACGCTACACCTAGATGGGGTGGCGCACGAGTGGTGGTACCATGGCCTAGTCACCTTGGGTCATCGGTCTATCACTACCTACGATGAGTTCACCAATAGGCTCATCGAGAGATTTGAGAAAAAAGATCCTGAAATACATTTCAGAGAATTAGCACAGCTTAGGCAATATGGCACAGTTGATGCCTACATAGCTGAGTTTCAGAGGCTCTCAGTCATGGTCACAGGAATCACTGAGAGGCGTTTGGTGATCCTATTCAGTGAAGGATTGATGGAGCCACTCAAGGGTTGGATTAAAGCTTTTGATCCACCCTCCCTACAAGAGGCCATGAAGAAAGCAAGAAACATGGAGTGGGCTGCTCCTAAGGCAAAGTTTCAATCCAGGCCATCCTTTCACAAAGGGGAATAAGGAAAAAGACCTCATCAAAGACCTCATTTAAGACCTCAGCATAAGGAGTTCAAACAGCATAACCCTCATGTCAAAGATTGGATCCAGAGACACTGAACGAACTCAGAAGAAAGGGGTTATGTTTCCGGTGTAGAGAAAAATGGTCTCAAGATCATGTTTGCCCAAAGGGAGTCAAATTTCATCAGATTGAGTACTATTCAGCTGGTGAAAGTAATTCTGATTTTTCAGACCAGCAGTCTGATTTTGATGATAGTGAAGTGGAAAGAGCTCCAGAAGAGTCCGAAGATGAAAAGGAGAGGGGAGGTATTTTGGCTCAACTTTCGAGCTTTCAAAGGAATGAATCTTTCAAGGTTCGAGGGATGATTAAGGGGCAGCGAATAGTTGCTTTGATCGACACCGGGGCAACACATAACTTCATCGATGAAGTTGTGGTGGCAAAGAAGGGTCTACAAACAGAAGAGTTTGAAGGCTTCAACGTCATGGTTGCTGATGGGTTCAACATCTCATGCACCAAAAAGATCTCAAACATGACTATGCAATTGGGAAACTATGAAGTCAAGGACGACTTCTATGTAGTCAACATTGGAGATACGGATGCCGTTTTAGGCATTCAATGGCTGCGTTCACTTGGAGAGATCTCCTTAAATCTACAAACTATGGAGCTCAAGTTTCAATCCGATGGGAAGAGGATAGTATTAAGAGGAATGTCCAATGGGGGTCCTCAGGTTGTGTCATTCAAGAGAATGGCAAGGTTGATTCGTCATGATCAAGCTGAGTGGGCTGCAGAATGTATGATTCTTCCTGCTAATCCGGTTGAAACTAAGGGAGACTATCCTCCTGATATTCAGTCTTTACTCACAAAGAAGAGCAAGGTATTTTCTGATTTACCTCCTAGACCACCACCTGAACGGGGTTCGAAGCATATCATAGAGCTCAAGGAAGGAGCTAAACCAATTATTACAACTCCATATCGGTACCCTAAGAAGCAGAAGGATGAGATTGAGAAAAACATTTGAGAACTCTTGGAGATGGGCTTCATTCGTCCAAGCAAGAGCCCCTTCGCTTCAGCAGTTGTTCTTGTGAAGAAGAAGGATGGTACCATGCGCATGCGTGTGGACTATCGTGCTTTGAATCACAGCACCATCAAAAACCGATACGCCATTCCGAGGATAGATGAGCTCATTGATGAGCTACATGGAGCAAAGTTCTTTTCAAAGATCGATTTGAGATCGGGCTACCACCAGATTCGGATGAAAGGATCTGATGTTGAGAAGACAGCTTTTAGATGTCACTATGGCCACTTCGAGTTTCTAGTCATGCCATTTGGGTTGACTAATGCTCCTGCTACCTTCCAGTCTTGTATGAATGTTGGCGTAAAATCTAACACCTCTGGAGTGCGTATATTTCCAGACGACAAATGATGTACACCACGAATGAGTGCTCTTCAAATTAGGAGGGAAGTTCTCATACTGGAATGCATGAAAAGAAAAGCTAATCTAAGTCCTATCTTTTGTTCCTCACTGAAGAGGCACAAGGTTAAGAAAACCAAGAACGCTTGCAAATAAGGGGATTTTCCTGGTTTCGCAGATCATTAACTCATAACTAAGCTTAACTATTTAAATTCCATCCATTTCCCAAGAAAACAGAGCATGAGGAAATGGAGCGGATTGACCATCTGACGATAAAACGAGTTTTAGACTCTCTACTAGAAGGCAAGGTGGCGCAACTATCATCTCAATCTAAACAAGTTTATTGGGCACAAAACAGATTTAAGAATTCACCAAGATGATCTTATGAAACCCTGTGTGGCATAACACTTGATCAAAATAGTAAAAACTTCACAAAACAGCCTTTATCATTACAATCTCACGAAACCCTATGTGGCATAACCCTTGATTATAATGATAAAGATTCACGAAACAGATTTATCGCTGCAACTTCTCGAAACCCTATGTGGCATAACGATCAATCACAATGGTAAATTAACACAAACAACTTTATCACTTCAATCTCTTGGAACCCTATGTGGCATAACAATTGATTTCAATGATAAAGATGCTCAAACAGATATATCTAAACTATGGAAAGAATTCAGCATTACAATCTTTCGAAACCCTATGTGGCATAACAATCAATTGCAATAGTGAAGACACATGAACAAGTACCAAAAAGAGCAATATTGAGGGCAAGGTAGGCGCAGCATATATTTCTCTCTCAAGCAAAAGTTATTTACAAATGAGCATAAGCTCTTATTTATATACATCAAGGTGTAGGGAAACCTAAAATCACCTTGTGTCATCTATAGTTCCTGCAATGCATGCAAGAATTATTACTAAACCCTAATAAAGTAAACTATACAGTTAACTGGAAAGCTACCATCATTTAACCGGTACAAATAACCTAAATGGACCATGTGCAAGCATGCACGCCCTTATTTAAAGCAAAGTTAACTCGGATTACCACTCCTTCGCTAATCGGAAACCCTAACTTAACTTCCCCTGCGGATGATAATTCCATGATCTAGATAAGTGATGTGGTTAAGCTAGTAAACTCATAAGACTGGAAGTCAAGTTAACTGCTGCTCAGGACTCAACCCTCGAAATTAACTGCAGGTTCCAACTGGCAGATCACTCCATGTCATCTCGGTCTAACACTTCGACCAAGAACTTATCAATTACTTTGTCTTCCGGCACTCTGACGCTGTCCAAAAATAATAATCTGCTTCTTCAATTCTTTGTCACTTTCCTTGACTGTATGCATACATTCTTTAACATTTTCAGTCGCCTTCTGAAACTGGCTGAAATTACTGAAAATGTGATCAGAACCTCCATCAAGATATCATAAACATGCTTCTGAAACTCAGTTTGTACAACCTCGAGATCAGCGTAGGTACCATTTTCACGAAGACAATTGCACAAGATCTGAGTGACTTTGGCGGCTCCGTAAATGGAGTAATCTCTGTTTCTTTTGCAGCCTAACGCTTCATTGTCAGCTGCTCTGATGAAAACCTAAATTAAGACCGACTTGGTCTTGAATTCAATCTAGTTGAATCGCCTTTTAAAAAACTTGCCCGTTGACTGTGAACACGGCTATCTTCTGACAACTTTCTCGGAAAGCTAAAATGGCTCCTGGTGAGGCTAAAAATAGCCTGTCGGAGGATAATTTTCACCAAAATTCCTGGAGATGGCTAGTCTTATCCGAAAATGATTCTAAGACAACTCCATAATGTCAAAATTTTGAAACGCCGGCTTAATTGTAATATGCAAAGATATTCTTTCTACCGGAACCGCAGGGGTTCAAGAGCCTTCTGGCAATCTTTCAAGTGAGAAAATTTGGAAATATGGTTTTGTGCACAACGAATTCTCAACAAACCCAAATGTGATGAGATTTACAAAGATGATTCCATGTTCCTAAAGCATGAGTCGCTGTAATGAAGGCTACAGGGCAATTTTCTCGAAAAATCTAAGACGTGGGTTTTACGCGAACGTTTCAAATATGAGAACCCGTGATGGAACGACTCAAAATGTGTTGGAATTACTCGCATAAGAAAGTACCTATGGGTGAGAAATAGAAGAAATAAGATTTAAGATAGAAAGTTTTAATATTCCTCGCTTCCCCGGAAATTCATGTAAATCTCTTCTTCGGACCTTATAAAACCTCGCGATGCAAAAGTGGAAATAAGTCTTAGAATCGAATTTCCTCCTCAAGAATCAACTGTAGCTTCAAGAATGCTGAAAACTAACTGAATCACCTTTGCTTTGGCTCGGTCGTCAAAAAGAATAACACAAGTCGTGAGCAAAAAGATGATGCAATAATGACTTCATCTTAAATATATATGAATTTTCATAGAAAATCAGACTAAACAAGCATGTATTAAAAATGGCGCTTGGCTTCTCATTGGACCCCTTCACAGTTAACTGGAACATAAACAAGCTCAAAAGGTGGGCGCATTAGGGTTAGCCTTTCACATCTTCAGTTAAAACTCAAACATGCGACTTAAGCTTCAGTTAAGACTTGTCTTAAGTTCGCCATCTTCAAATTCTCTTTGGATTCATCAATCTGACCTAAGGCGTGCCCTTTAGATAGCTTCAGTTAACAACAAGAATAAGATAAGAGTTCGCCATCTTCATGCAAAGAATAAGCTAAAAATAGCGACCCTTTTAGAAGTTCAGTTAACAATCTTTGTTGAATGCGTCAACTTCACAAAATTTTGCTTCATCATTTATGCCGTCCCTTTTGAACTTTAGTTGACAAAAGGTGAATTCGCCAACTTCACAAAGCTAAAAATAGCGACCCTTTCAAGACTTCAGTTGTCATTCAACAAGTGCGCCATGCTTCAATATAATAAAAACTAAAAATAGCAACCCTTTTGAATTAAAGTTGCAATCCCTTAAAAAGTGCGTAGCTTCACAAATTGATGCTTCACTACTCAACCTTAAATATGGCGACCTTTTTTGAAACTCAAGTTGACATGCAAATTCGCCATACTTCACAAATTTTATGTTTCACGCTTCACAAACTAATGCTTCATCAAAATATGGCGTCCCTTCTCATGACTTCAGTTAACATTTGATGAAGCGTTATCTTCACTAAAATCTTCTCAATTTTGACCAAATTCGCCATGCATGCAAACTTCAGTTGACTTTTAGTGGTAATCTTCAGTTAAACTTAACATGCAACCAAGTTAACTGAACATGATAGATAGTTAACTGAACATGCAAACTGAAAGATCACTCCACATGCAAACATATGAACTGAAGATGACAACCCAGAAATCGTTCAGTCTAACTGCAGTCAGAACTCCAGTTAAGGCGTCCATTCAACTCACTTTCGAAAATTCAAATTTGAACTCTTGGGCGACCTGTGACGAAGCCAAATTACAAAA
>VDFB02120207.1:0-10409 GCA_007258455.2 Sequoia sempervirens | reverse complement strand
AGGATTGTATAGCGGATGAAACACCAATATCCATTGCCCTCACAACATTTGGAGGTGTTTTCACAACCAACATCTGAAAATAAAACAACAAATTATTCAATCACAAAAAAGTTACAATAGCGATCCACGTCACATGACTTATAATGTATGAGATATAATGAACAAAATTTTGAGTACAAGTATTAAACTATATATTTCTGATTATCATGCTTACTATTTTTCCTATCCATATCTTGTTTGAAAGGACATGTTTTTAGGCTTTTACCCATAGCAGCAAGCCGTTGAACCATTTGATTAAATGCTTTCGTAGACATGTATGATAACTATAGTGGCATAGAGAAGGCAGTGAACTATTTGAAAAAATGCCTCAAAAGAAATGGGATCTTGTGGTGATGGCATGCCATTACAAACAAATGCACATCATGGAATTCCATCACCATAAGACCACATTTCTTCTAGGAATTTTTTCAAAAAGTTCATTGCCTTCTCTATGGTATTATTGCTTACTATTATGCTTTGATAGATATTTTTCCAAGCATCCATATAGTTTGTTGGAAAGCACCTATTTTAGGCTTTTAGCCATAGCAGCAACTGCAAGGAAGTCAGTAGTTTGATAAAATGCTTTGGTGAACATGTATTAAAAATGTGGTATCATAGGAAAGGTGGTGAGTAGTTTGAAGAAATACCTCAAAGAAATGTGGTCTAATGTGGTGATGGAATGGAATTCCATTACCATGAGACCACATTTCTTCGAGGCATTTTTTCAAACTACTAACTGGTGCGGGAGCACCTAGGTTACTAGTTGCCTCTCATAGGAAATTTTTTGTCTAGATTGAATGCCCATTTGTAAATTCATGTAAAGGTCATATAAAGACCTACTTCATTGTATTTAAGGTCCTTAGGTGGTCACAAAAAAAAAAGATTTCCAAATGTTGCTAAAGATGGGAAAAATTGTAAAAAGGAAAAGAAGCATGGAATATTAAAAGTCACAAGGCAGTTTAGGTAGTTTCACTCGATGAGGGAGATTCAAAAGGCAATTATCTGATTGGGAATATATATAAAAGCATGTAAAAGGTAGGCAAAAGAAAAAAATTTGTATTCTTGAATCATTTTCAATACATAAAGTTCTTTGTTCCTATTTTCACTGTGTTTCATTCTTGAATTAAGTTCTTGCATGGGCTATATATTTGTTTGTTCACTTTATGCAGGATGTTAACAATCATCTAGTGATGTTTTGAAGAGTTACCATCAAATTTAAAAGCCAAGGTTTTTGTGGTCTGTCAGATTAACCAGTCAAGGTTTTTGAGGGTCATTTAAGGCTTGACTTCACCATCCCACCAATGTAGATTTAGGAGATTGGTGGGATGGAATGTATATCTCTTATTGGCTGCTGAATCATATAGGAAATACAATGTTTCCTTCATGGAAAGCATGGTTTCAGGGTGGTTTTCAATGCAAAAGCATGCATGAAGGTGGGTGGTGAGTTTCTAAAGCTTATGCAGGCTATTTCCATGGTGTTTGTGGTGGTGGCAGGAGTATTTAAGGTTTGTAAGTACCTTATGCAATAAACCCTCTTTTGTAGGGCTTGATTTGTGCATAGAATAGGGGTTTTTTTGGAACAATGATTTATGGAGCCTTTTTGTCACTAAAAATGTTTGATTCTTTAGTTTTGTGACATGATGAATGACTATTTTCAGTCCTTTGATATTTTGGTGATAAACTATGAGCACTTTATTTGTAATTTAGGCCTAAATTAGTTGCCCTTTCTAGTGAACAATTCAAGAATCTGGTAATTTCTTTATGACAAGCTACTGAGAACTTTTGATATGTTATGATGTGTTAAAAAAGGCTCCCAAATGTACATTGGGAATGTGGATATACAAAGTGAATGGAAAGGAATCACCCAATTAAGGGATATGTGACCTATAACCAAAATGGTGGTAAGACTGTAAAAGTGTGTAATTTTGTAAATACAGAGATTTAAATGTTTATTTTGGCATAGAACCATCAATGTGAAGATATCAAAGGTGTGTGAATGGTTTGGTGAAGGCCTTGAGGCCAAACATGATGATTTGATATGTTGTAGCAATATGTCCCTAGGTGGAAATGGTAATTTGACTACATAAGAACTTATGAATTTGATAAATCAGTATTATGTGGATATGAACCAGGTTTGTTTTAGTCAAAAACATGATGTGAATAATGTCTTGGAAGTCATATGAAATGATTGAGGTGCAAATGGTTGATTGTAGTATCTTGGTCTTGAGGAACTAGTTGGTAAAAGTGAAAATTTGGTGAGTTGTTTAAGGAATTGAAAGATTTAGAGCTCTTTATCAGGTTTTTGCTTTGAATTCAGATAAATTGATGATGAAAAAGGTGTGTTAGGATCTGATGGATATAGGTTGTAACATGAAAGATTGGTTTTTGGTTATTTTTCCTAGGTAAAGCAAATTGAGTGGAAGGGTGCCTTGGTGAATGATGAAAGAGTGGATTATTTAGTGGCTCTAATTAGGTTTGTTGTGCACAAATCAGTCATTTTTGTTGATAAATAAGATGTTTGAAGTTTGAGGGATGATAATAAGAAGAAGCATTGAAATGATGTTTTGTTGTTGCCTTTAGCTCAAATTAAAACAATGTGATTTTGATGAAAAGAGAAATAAATTTTAGCTTTGTCATTCACCGACTTCCCGATTCAATTGGGGTTGATGTACCTATTGATTGAGGTTTTATATGATGCTTTGCATCACTAACTGCCTTGTCTATGCTATTGCTTACTGTTATGGTTTCATAGATTTTTTCCAAGCATCCATAGTTTGTCATGTTGGTGCACCTTTGTAAGCACATGCCTCCATGTGAAGTAATTGCATCGTGCTACTCATGTTGAATTTCTAAACAACTATATTGTACAGCTTGAAATCTTCCTTTGTCATCTATCAACATCTAGTTATTAGTTATGGAATTTGAAGCAATGCTTTGAGTTTGAATGATGTGTAATGCAACATAACCAACAATATGAATATAAACTACACAAATCTATTAAGTAGAATTCATTAGTTAAGTTCTCTTTATTCTATTACCTCTGTGTACGTTTGAGTAAATCCATTGGCACTAGGAGGTGTTTGTTTGAAACCTCCAATATGAGCTTGCTCAACATCCAAAATCACATATTAAAATACCATTCGTAGAAAAACAACAAAGCATAATATGTAAATTTATAAATTGTTTACCAGTTACACACCCTAATCGATAGGTGTAACGTAGAAATAAGTAGGTGGAGGACTGGTGTATCTAGTCTCAACACTGTGACCCTACAATTTTATTAAAATAATAAAACTAAATTAGTTAATCTTACATTTCAGAATCAAAATTTAATAAATTAAATTAAATGAACATGTTAAATTTTACTCGACTATCAATTCCATATGCACGATGCAAAATGTCACCGCTCTTCCATCTGGGGAGAGTAACATACGTATCCTGGCATAGCAGTTATGCTAACCCCGTGATAGCAGCCCCGAAAGTACCGGTGGGGTCATACGCAAACGTCACGGTTGATTGATAATATTACTGGCTCTAGCCACCAAACGGAGACCGGACACGGTGCTGCGGGCCAGGCCAGTGCTTTACGGACACACCCCGCCCATGCCGACCGCTGCAACGTCCCCTACAGCCCGGCACCTTACAACGTATTGCATAACAATGTGGTCGAGGCTGCCTAGCTGAGGCCGTCTCCTCGCCGCAGGGATCCAAATGCAGAAAATGCCCATCCTTCCTGAGGCCACCCCCACCTCCCGAAACCCCCGGCACGTACTAATTTTGGATTTGGTTCAATACCACCACCCATAGCTCTAAGAAAATATTGCACTTCAAAATTAAGGTACCTAAGTAATCAAAGACCAAGAACCACCCATTTTACAAAAAATGGTTCCTAATCTCTTGGTGTGGTGGTAAATAGTGGGTCATGAAACCTCTTCAGATTGAGCTGGCAGATTTTACGTGTTCTGTGGGCCGTTGAATAAAGAGCACAAATCACCTTTAGTAATTTTTAAATCTTTTACTTGTTTATATGATAGTTTATCTGCATAATATGCCCTAGGTGCCTGCCTCCTATCTTGCCATCCAGTTATTTGTTGGGCAATTGAATCTACATTTTTTAACATCTCTTTCATTGAATTTGCTAGGGTCATTCTTTATGTGGTTGAAGCATTTGGATCACTCAACCTACTGATAAAATCCTTAATTTATTTTTTGTTGTTCTTAATTTCACTCCTCAAATTTTCTTGAGTGCCAGGAGGGTGTTGAGTGATTGGTGGGGGAGGTTGATTTTGTTGAAGATTTTGTTGTTGAGGATTTTCCTGCTCTTCTTGTTGAGGATTTTGAGGATTTGCAGGATCATTTGCATCTCCTACAAATTAAAAAAAAATCAAATCTAACCTAAAACAAACAAAATCAACTTGAAACTAAGAAATTCAAAACAAATAGCAAACAATACTTACCTCTCGCACCTCTTCATCATCGTGGTGCCATCTTTGCAAAGAAAAAGCAACTATTGTTGATGAATTTTGTAGAATGCCTCCTCTTAGAACGTGAGCACGAAATAGAGGGTTTTTGGCCGCAGGCAGAGCAGAATAATAGACAAAATTACATAATGTGAGCACATTATAAGGCGCTTGCATTATGTCATTTTCAATTTTTTTTTGGAATTGGCCACAAAAGTGTAACCCAACTTCATGTACCCACCCCACATATACATATATATTCATCATGTATATATATATATATATAAAACATTACCTCCAAACAATTAAATATATACAATTGCAATAGCATCGACTGGCATATATACACTAAATATATATATGTATATATATCACTTTATCCATTCAACGTTCCCATATATATGGGTAATCCGTCCATAAGCATGCGTAGATATGTCTATCTATGTATACTTATGTACATCTTTACTCATGTGTATGAGCTCATCGTAGACATGTGTATATGTATGTATATACACATCCTATGTATATATCTCATCGATTATACTCATAAGGAAGTACTCATAAATACAAAGAAACTCAAACACTTAAATCAAGCATGTTTTCACAATCAAACCAAAACCTCTCCTAGTTCATAAATAACCAAACCAAGGTATCTTACCTTTTTCCTGTAACTATTAAACGTTCCCATATATATGGGTAATTCGTCCATAAGCATGCATAGATACGTCTATCTACGTATACTTATGTACGTCTTTACTCATGTGTATGAGCTCATCGTAGACATGTGTATATGTATGTATATACACATCCTATGTATATATCTCATCGATTATACTCATAAGGAAGTACTCATAAATACAAAGAAACTCAAACACTTAAATCAAGCATGTTTTCACAATCAAACCAAAACCTCTCCTAGTTCATAAATAACCAAACCAAGGTATCTTACCTTTTTCCTATAACTATTAACTTGAATTGACCAATCTAAAAGTGAGTATGTGAAAGCTCAGTTAGGCTCATTAAGGGTTACCAAACAAAATCTCTTCTCCTGATTGATACTTCCCCTCCCTTCTAGAGGTGTGAACCTATACCTACAACCAACTTGGCACATTTGGAATGGTAGTCAGCTGATCACAAAATAATCATTTGCATTATATACTCTATAGTCAAAATTAAGACATATATATAACATCAATTTGAATCAAGCATTTATTCATTATATTTCCAATGATTCATAGAAACAAAGTACAATCACATTTATTTCCATCAAAGTTACAAACACACTCATTTATGCAAGTATTTCATCTAGCTAGGTAATAGTAACTAGGTAAATACACAACGGGGTGTAACATCCACTAGTGGCTATTTATTTTCATTGTTTGGTGGAGTGGTTAGTTATATGAGAAAGAGGTAAGAATTTGTTTTCCACTATATAAGAAGAGCACATAGTAACTACTCAAGCCTCAAAATTAGTATGGATTTAGAGATTGTACTTGAGTGTTGGCCTCTTATAGAATATTGTAAGGATAAACTATTACAATCAAAGTGTAATCAGTTTGGCCAATAATCCTAAGTTTCATGCTCTAACAAATAAGGTTGATATTTAGTATAATATTTTGTGACATGGTGGAGGAAAATAAGGAATTGATAGATAAGGTTGATAATTTAATGAATATTATAAATTCTATGATGAAGCTAGTGAGCATTAAGAAGTTCTATTAGTGCAAGATGGCTATAAGAATTTGTACTCTAGTTGTTAATTCATGATTTTTTGTTTACTCATTTATGCAGTGTATACAAGTATGAGATTGCTAGTAAGGTGTGTTGGACACCTTGCATAAATGATATTTTAGTATTATTATGAGTTTGGTTCCTTGTAGAATGAGGCACCATACTAAAGAGGAATCTTGAGGTCCTCCTATTGTAAGGTGGATCCCACCACTTGGATTATCTCTTACAATGCATAAGAGGAGTTACACTATGTAATTCCTTTTGGAATTATAAATAGACCTTGTGAAGAATCTTTGATTAGCTAAACATAGCAATGTGTAAGAGGTTAGAACAAAAGGTGCATAATCTATCATAACCTATCACAAGTGGCCACAAGTGAAGAGTGAAACATAAGGCCAACTAGGCCGAATAGTAATAGGAATAGTTTATAAGGGACATGTCCCCAATAACATGCATATGAATAGGATGGTAAGATATTGCAAGACATATAGACACATGTATAAGAATATATGAAGGAAAGGAGAAAAAAAAGAGTAGAAAAGAGATTAAGTTCTTGAGAATAAATCATATTGTATCAAACATTATACACAATTATACACAAGTATATATATTTATATATATATCAAGATGTATAGGAAGGTGGGGACATTTTTGGGAAAGCATCCATGGGAATGGATTGAGCAGATTGGAAACAAAGGAATATGGATTGGAAATTATAAGAGATATATTGGATTGAGTATTATTACCAAGAATATTGATGGTTGTGTAAAATTATGTTTAAATTTTGTTTTGATGTATGGTTAATCTATGCCATAACACTACATTATTAGTATTCTATACCATACAATCTCTTATCAGTCTCCTACTACTCTCATTGGGGTATAAATACAACACCTAAGAATTTATAGGGCTCAAAACTCTCGTTTGTGTCTCACTTTTCTTGAAAACACCTAGGTTAATAATAGATGTCAATCCTCTAGATCTCTATGGTAAAATATTTCTTGGAAAAATCAAAATTTCTTAAATTACAAATTGAGTTTTATTCAAGTTGAGATAATAATGCACCAATTTTTTTGGGACATTCATTATAATGTTATATGGATGAACTAGAAATAAATACAACCCATATATACATTTCAAGATAAAGAAAAACTTAATTCTTTTGTGGTACATGATATAGTCAAGGGTGAGGAGCTAGGTGAACAATGAGTTTTCCCTAATAATAAATTTAATTCTTTACAACACACTTCCATAAGATTATTATAGGTTTTAAAACACCTTTTAAACTAAAAAAAATGACTCTAACACTTGGGCTAATTCATGTAAACCAAATTACCATAATATTTTATCAAATTAGGGTTATTATTAAATAAAATTTTATAATATTACTTGGAGAGTTGTATAACAATTTCCATTTATAATCTCAAAATTTATTTAACATTTAACAAGATCAATAACTCATGAATATAATAGAATATATACAAAGATCACTCAAATAAATTTTATTAACTTTCATTATAAAAAAGTTATAAATAACTAAACATTTAATAATCATGACACAAATAAACCATGAATTGACTATATAAGAATAGATTGTGTCACAACCACAACCCCTTAATTATCCATGATATACAATTATCAATTGATATACAAAGACACCATACAAATTGACCATATATAATAGTGGTCTAGTACAATAACACAATCTCTAATTGTAACACTTGTCAATCATGAATAACTCCAAGGTCTTGTTGTGCATGGAGAAGGTATTTTTAATCCACACTCTTAAGGAAACCCTATCCTCCCCATCCATTGATTTGTCTTGAAGCGATAAATAAATAACCTGCAAATCATGAAGTTTAGTGATTATATTACTAGGTTATTTTTCTTGTTTTACACATAAACATAAGCCACACACTTTGACCATTTTTTTCCCAATTTCACAACACATGTCCATGTCATAGAAGATATCCAAATATGCCTCATTCATAAACCCAAGATTTTACAACACTTCACAACACACATGCACTATTAATAATAATCATTCACAACTATAAAGGAATACCTAAGATATAAGTAAATAAAGTAAACAAAATCTACAAACCTAATATTGTATGTAACACCACCAAATGACTAATACTTGCATCATAAACTATGTGCTCATCCTTCAATCCCATACATCTTAAATGAATCCAACTAGCTTAAGGTGGAATTACATGCATATCATAGCACATGTGTTCCTAGCACCTTAAAAAATAATATTTTAACCTTCGTATATAAATATTTTACAAATCAATATGAAATACAATAATACATAACTAATTAGATGAGAATATAGATTACAATAATATACATAATCAAGATAAATAGATACATGCAACACTAAATAGCAAACATAAACACAAGATGATTTATACCAAAAAAATGTCTATCCCTTGTAGATCACCCTTAACCTTTTGGAAGAAGACCTTAAAATATTTTGAATAGACACTATACCTTTTGGTAGAAACCCTATCCTTGAGGACAAAACCCTACTCTTTCAAGTAGGAATCTTGCCTTTTTTGTTGACACCCTATCTTTTTCTAGAACCCAATCATTTTGGATAGACAACCTAATCTTCCAAGTAGAACCATAATATAGAACTCTTGTGTACCATATCCTTTTAGATAAACATTATGGAATAAACCTTCCAGACACTTCTGATTCCTCATGGATAAATAGTGAAACAAGCATCTCTTAGCTTAATATATGAAATACATGACCTCTTATGTTCTACAACACAATCAACACATGAGTATTTCATCACCAATTTGGAGTACAAGAGGATAAATTTGACACTTTCTAATCTTAGGTAAACTACACCAAAATAAGTTCAAATGGGAAGAATCCTATTGTCTTATATGCCAAACAAATATAAAAATTATCCTATCTAATTTGGAGTACAAGGGGATAGATTTAACACTTTATAATCTTAGATAAACTACACCTAAATAAGTTCAAATAGGAAGTATCCTATTGTCTTATATGTCAAACACATATAAAAATTATCCTATCCAATTTGGAGTTCAAGAACACAAAGGATAGGTATGCACCTACTTAGTGCCCTAAGTATTAGACATGCCTTTGTGAGGTGGGTTGCTTAGAACATGTATCTTTTAATATTAATTTGTGTAACACCTCTAACCCTCAATGAAACCCTAGGTAGTTCCTATATTCCTAAGGGAAATATTGTCTTGAGACTAATATTTTTCAAGACTTAATGTCCTAGATCCATTTTGAAGGTCTATATAGTCCTTTCCCAATACTAAAAAATGTAATAGAAAAGGAAAGGTCACACATGCTTGAAAATCATATTTCCAAAGAAATGACATACTTCTAGATTCTTATTAGACCTTCTAAATAACTCTAATTTCATTTTAGAACAATACGTTTCACATTTTACATAAAGGAAAACCCCCAATTATTTTTTCAAGAAAACTAGCTCACAACTTCTAAAAATTCTCCTATTCAAATCGCATCAAATTCTCAAGCATGTCCCAAACTAAAAATAAAATATCATTTACAATCACAATATCATCCTATATTCACTCCCATGTTTCAATTTGATCAATACACTAATCATATACTCATAATTCAATTGCTAGGGCTTCACGAAGAAATTCTCTATATCATGATTGGGTTCCCAAGTTCAATTTATTATTTTCATTCTCTAAAATAAGGTTTTACATGTTTTCAATTTTGTTTAAATCAATATACCATTTATCCAACTTCCAAATTGATTCTTCTAACTTTGCCTAGTTGACATATTTTTTAAACCTTTTTCCTAGGCACAAAAAGAAAACTAGGGTTTAGTTTCCTAAATTCAATTTTAAGAATTAATATATTCAAAAATCAATTTTAATACATGTCCAAATTCATTCTATCCACTTCTCTAAGATCTCAATTACTCATAATTTGATTCATCTATTCATTTTTGAAGTTTCATACTATTGAAACCTAGTTTCTTCCATTGCAAGAAATCATAAATTTTACATAGAAATCATACAACACTTAGTCATGATTTTGCAATTAATATTGATTCATTTAATTATCAAATTGAAGTGTTTTCTAAATTATTTCATCATTATGAATCTAACCTCTAAAAGCAATTTGATGAGGACAAGCACAACCCTTGAGAAA
>VDFB02120206.1:0-67787 GCA_007258455.2 Sequoia sempervirens | reverse complement strand
GGCTAGAGAAGATTAGGAACATGATGTGGTCCCATCAGGTAAAGAGGACCACTCTAATGTTCCTTTAAACATATTTAATTGCAATTGGTGTATTAATTAATGTAACCTTTTGTGTTTCAACTCCATATCACAATTTAAAGGGTGTTCAACATATTGAGCATGAGGCTATAAGAGAAGTTCAGAAATTACGATGTGGGACCCATCGTAAAAGAGAGAACCACTCTAATGTTCTTTAATTAATGAAAATACTTGTAACAATAATAATAAAACATACCAATTTAACATTTCTTTGTTATTGCAGCAGACCCCCCCTTATAGCAGCGTCCACGTCATGAGAAAATGAATAGGCGTACATTAAGATCACGAGCAGAGGGAAAAAAAACTAAAGGGGGGATAGATGATTTAGAAAATGATACTCCACTTCATATTTTTTTAGCTTTAAAAAAGAAACAAAAAAAAAGTAATTGTAATCATATCATGACAACCATATTTTTGATAATATGTAAAAACTGAAAGAATGAATATTATATGTTAATGAATGAATGTGAATATGTTAATTAATGAATGTTATATGTTAATGAATGAATGTTATATGTTATTAATGGATGAATGAATGAATTTTATATGTTATTAATGGATGAATGAATGATTAATGTTATATGATTGGGTATGGGGAATTGAGAGCGATGTGAGGGGAGGGGAGGGGCCAAATGAGCTTCCACCATCACGTGGTTGGCCCTATTAAGTATAGAATATTAAACTATTCTCAAAACAAAGAAGCTCGATAAGGTAATGCACTTTTCAATATAAGAAATGCATCATTTGAAGCATCAAACCAATATGCAGTCTATATGTATGATCAATCGTCAGTCTTCGCAATGGTACATTTCCACGAATATTTTTTTTTTAAAAAAATTGATGCTTCGTCGCAATTTCGACGAAAACAACTGATGAATCAATAGAAAGGTTTGACGAAGTTGCTATAACTGCGATGAAGGTTTCATCATAACTCCTTGTTGCCCATTTCATCTCAATTTCGACGAACTTTGGCATTGTTTCCGCGCTACTCCTTGCCCAGTTCGTCGCAATTTCGACGAACTTTTGGCATTTTTTCCACGCTACTCCTTACCCATTTTGTCGCACTTTTGACGAACTTTTGGTGTTCTTCCGACACTACTCCTTGCTATTTTCATTGCAAATTTGATGAACTCTTGGTGTTGTTTCGACGCTACTACTTGCCTATTTCGTCGCACGTTTGACAAACTTTTGGTGTTGTTTCGACACTACTCCTTGCCCATTTCGTCGAAATGGCGACGGACGTCTAGTGTTGTTTCGACACTACTCCTTTCCCATTTCGTCGAACTGGTGACGAACTTCTATTGTAATTTGTTAGTGGATACACGAAGTGTTCATCGATATGCTGACAAAATTCTGAGCCATTTCACGATGCCGACGACCGACTATTCTTCGCCGTTATTTCGATGTTTAATTCGTCGTCGGCCTTTCGATGATAAAATAGCAATGCAAAGATTTTTTCCATTTCGTCACTCTTCCGACAAAGATTTGTAGAACAACCGACGAACAGTCATCGAAAAATGGTGTCAAATTCAGTAGTGAGAGTATAATTAAGTATAAATATTAAGTGATATAATGTTCAAGCATTATACTTTAGGGTGATTCGTCATAACAAATGATATAATTAAGTATAATATTTAGGATATGTGCTAATACGAGATGTCTTAAGGTGATGTCTTAAGGGGATTAAAGGAGAGTATACTTAAGTATAAATATTAAGTGATATAAACAAGTATTATACTTTAGGGTGAGTCATCATAACAAATGATATAATTAAGTATAATATTGAGGATATGTGCTAATACGAAACATCTTAAGGGGATGTCTTAAGGGGTCCTAATACAACATCTTAAGGGGATCAAAGAAGAGTATAATTAAGTATAAATATTAAGTGATATAAACAAGTATTATAAGTTTTAGGGTGAGTCATCATAACAAATGATATAATTAAGTATAATATTTAGGATATGTGTTAATACAACACGTCTTAAGGGGATGTCTTAAGGGGTCATAATACAACGTCTTAAGGATATAATTGATTTAACAATAATTTATGCATGATATATTTAGTGATTATACAATCAAATATAAAGTTTCAAAGTAGGAAAACATGCACATTTAACAAACAAAATATATAGAATATTGATTTTGATACATAAAGGTACATAGAGTACATAATTGTGTATGTACATGTATTTGCAATTTGTACAAAATGTTTAATTGTGTATGTATGTACATATGTGTGATCTCAAAATAATGTTTACAAAATTTAGATATGCCATCTCAAGAACATCTCAAACTCGTACCCGAAATGTAGTATGTAGTTACAATAATACAAGAATGCATACGTTTACATACATAGCTCAATGAGCATTGGAACAAATAGCTATAAGACGGTCCAAGATCCTTCCTTTCAAATCTTGGTTCTTATGTCGCATGTTGTGGAGGAGAAGCATCACTCAAGCACTTTTCTGCCATCCTTGGACTCTTAATGCAGTCCACCACAGATCTATCAATTGATAGATGTCCCTTACCTTTGATGAAGAGATTTGTATAGTAATTGAATAATGACAACCAACTGAGCATAGTGATGTGTCTTAAATAACTAGAACTTGTAATCCCACAATCTAGAACTAGCATGTAATATTAGATCACAGTGAACTACCAGTGGAGCCAGAGGCAGTCACACTACTTTGGCCAAAGTGTTCCCACATAGTAATCTGGATGAAGGTCATCTATCACATACACTACTCAAGGTCGATTTGACTTAAGGAAATCTTAAAATATGCATAGGTATTTCCTTCAATGGATAATCTATCACCCCAGAGATAACCTATCACCATTTTAATATACTTGTAATAAACCTACTTAACAAGTAAGTGCAAAAGATCCCTCCCATACTGGATAAACAATCCTAGGAGTTACAGACACAATTTATTCTAGTTAAATCAATAACTTGGCTAAGTGTAACACATATTCCATTCATGTTCAATCATATCTAGTATTTAATACCTATGATAAACACCAATCTCCTATTATGGAGTACATACAAGCACATCATAAAAATAGCATAAAATATTCTATTCCCTTTTCAATGACATTCTAAATTCTCTAAATGCAAGTACTTGGAAATTCAAGCATACATGGAGAACAATACAGTCATAATTTAAAATAAAAAAGAATAATATTCTCATGCATGTTATCGCTTGTCCAATCAATTGACAACAATGCAACCTCTCCCAAACAACAAAAATCTTGATAATAGCTTCCCAAGAAACGTTG
Organism: Sequoia sempervirens; assembly: GCA_007258455.2. Lineage (NCBI taxonomy): Eukaryota > Viridiplantae > Streptophyta > Pinopsida > Cupressales > Cupressaceae > Sequoia > Sequoia sempervirens. Next base: position 64,430 of record VDFB02120206.1, on the reverse strand, counting down.
CAATGAACTTCTAACTATCAAGTTGATAGATTACTTCACTCAAACAACAACTCTTTCTCTCAATATGATATAATTCTCTCTCTCACACACAAGTAAAATTGAGAATAAGCTGAAAATAATGTAGAGTAAAGGCTTGCAAGAAGAATGTGCCCTCTCAAATGAAACTACAATGTTATTTATACAGCAGTATGAGGCTTCATATCCTACAGTTTAGGCATGGATATGGATTAAAAAAAAATGCATAGCTACACATATATCACAGCAAAAAGGTGGTGACTATGTAAGCTCATAATAAAAAAAACTTCTACAGATCGACCTTGCTAGATTGATAGGAAATAGAGACTTATTCAAATCTACACATGGATAATTCAAATTTTCTCCACCAATGGATATTGACATGTATAAGGAAACAAAGGTGGCGCCAAAGCCTCTTCTCTATTCTCATAGTTGGTGTGGTTTCCACTCAATCAAAAATAGTTAATAACCAATTTGTGACACCCTGCTTCCATCGAATTAGCCTGGGTGTGAGTCAATTCATACATTTATTCACTTTGACAAAGTCATCAACTAGTTCTTATGTCTTTAACAGATGTTGGTTCGAGTTTGAATACATGGCAATTTAAGTTTTACCAAGTCAAAGATATTCATACTATAGGCGTCAACCAAGTCTACACCATGCATCGAAATAATGCAGCAAGCTTTAAATGAAATATGTGTTCCATAAAGCATGACAACAAGAGTAAAACTTGGCTTCTCTAAACATAGTCATAAGTAACTTATAATCGACCTCCAATAATCGGCCTCTATCATGATAAATGATAGTCAATCTCAAGTAATAACTAATATATTAAATATATATTAATATATATATAATATAACATATACATATATATATTTAAATATCATCATATATTTATATATATATCATAAGCCACTAATGTAAGTATACATTTGATATATATAAATAAGTACAAGCAAGATAGTATTAATACATAATAAACACAATATATCGAATGTATACATATATATGTATATAAGTATATGCCTCTATGTACACGTATATGTATGTATACCTATATTGATACATCCATATGGGTGTGTCCATTTTCCAAAGTACGTGTGTATCGATACATATATACATATATGTGTGTGTGTGTGTGTGTGTGTGTGTGTTCACATTTGATTCACATATAGTCATTCACAATTACCATCATATTGATAAGTATTTATGTGTGGTACATCTATACATGTGTATATACATGTCATTAGATCCCATTGACATGTATGTGCATATATATACATATACTCCACATATGTCCCTCTTATCAATATAATCATAATAGTACAAAAAAGAACTCAAAAGTCCAAATAGATAAACATCACCAAATCATGCATGCAGTAGTAAACAAGACTCTACCAATGCAGACATATCAACTAAGGATGACTTACCAACTTCCCACAAACTGACTCAACTCAATTGTTCTACCGTGGTGTGTGTATGCTCAGATAGTTTTGTTACCGATTACCCGACCAAGATCTTCTCCTGAGTGATACTTCCCCTTTTCCTGGAGGAATTGAACATATACCTAAAACCACTAACACATGCAATATACATAAAACATCTCCAAAGTTGGAATAATAGTTCAATAACCATCCATTCACATATATACAGTACTTTTCCTTGAGATAACATAAAATGAGATAAAATTCGCATTGATAACAAAGTACAAGCACAATTTATTCATCTCCAAAATCACATTACATTCATATTTACCCTACATAGTAATATTAAATAATAATTACACAATTGGGGTGTAATAACATCTCTTTTAGTCAATGAGTTGTCATCCTCAGCTCTCAATTGTTCAGGACTCCACACACACCAGCAACAATCCTCTTGATCTCTCAACAACTGTTACTCACTTCCCACAAGTCTTGGTGGATCCTCTCCATGCTCAGGATAACCTGGCTCTGATACTAATTGATGCAAGAGATGGAGGGTACTCCCTTCTACCATACACTGACACAAAATAAAGTTTGTACCATAATGAATTAACAATCAAATTAGTAACACTTTTAATCAACTCCAATTTGATTTATTCAATACAAATAAGCCCAATAAGCATTCATGGATTCAAACTTACATGTTGTCCCAATCACCTCTTGTGTAGACTTCACTAACTTACTAAACTCCTTGTCACTACTCACTGCCTATACCCTAGTGGTTATCTCATTTCTTATTTGCAATCACCTTGATTTCTTTGAACAAAATAAATCATTCAACTTAATGAATGTGCAACCTTCTTTTCTTTCTATGCTACACACCTATTCAATCTAACTCCTACTCGCCCCCCAAGTCTGCATTGATGTACATACTATTTAAGAGATTCTTTATAGATACAAAGGTGTGCCTCCCTCTTTCTTTTGTTTTTCAATCAAAATTTTAATGAAACTCAATTAAATTATGCCGCCTCACATTACAGTTGACCTCCATAACATGGTATCCACTTCTTTGACAAGCTATGCCACCTTGTATTCTTGTTCGATGCCTTTTTGACTATCGACCTTTTGTTACTCTTCTCTCACTGCACCTCCTTACCACACAATATCTTAATTTTATTTGTTTATTCTTTTAAGAGAAAATTCTCCCTCTACCACCCATTCATTTTCCTATTGCTGCATTAAAAATTCTGCCTTTTTGGGTTGTGACCCATGCATATCCCCTCTCTTTTTCTTCAATTTTTTTGATGGTTCATATATCACCCAAGTATTTCTTTTATTTGCATTTCATTAAATCACCCAATATTGCTTAGAATTCTAAACCTCCTATACTTAGTTTAACGTTTTTATTCTCATAAACCATTTGTGAGGATGGTATCTTTCCAATTGTCATGAAATTAAGAAAAATAAAGCAAAGTGGAGTCCATAGCGCTTCATTCAGAGGAGAATGAAATCCCATGTAAGGAACTCACCAGGATATTTTATCTATAATCTAAAAACATTTCCAATGTATGTGAATTGATCATGAAGTTGAGATTAAATTCCCGCAATTGGATCGTGCCAAGTCTTCACAAAACTGCGAGATAACCAAAATTGGAAGAAAATCAAATCAACAATATTTTTGGTTGGTTTTAATCGCCTTTCCACCTGCGTGCTCCTGCACCAAAAATAGAGCCAACAAATACAATAATTTATAGAGATAGATATTGGTTGTCTATCGAGATTGGTTGTCAGCCGAGACTAACAAACAACAAACTAAAATAACAGAAGAATTAACTGACAAACTACCAAAATAAAAACTGACAAAAAACTACCAAAACTAAAACATCGTTGATTAACTATAATATATTTTATTTATTAAATTTATTTAACATGTAATAATTAGTAATATAACATTTATTAAATATATATATATTTTTTAAGTTAGTAATTAAATTAATATTCTAATATGAAACATAAAATCCAACTAATTATAATAATACAAGAATAATAATATTTTAGTAATTATAATATTATGATATTAATAATAAAATAATAACAATAATTTAAGCCCCCACGGGTTAGAGGAGTTGGTTTGAGTCTCGGGTTTGCTCCTTGAGGTCTTGGGTTCGACTCTCTTTGGCCTGGAAATCACCCCACCGCAGATGCTGGGGGGTTGCGTTGGTTACCCCATGGCCCTAGAGGATTAGTCTCACCTCAAGCTCGCCCCATAAAGGGAACCCGCTGGGCTTGAGTCACAAGGATACCTCTAAGGATAACAAAAAAAAATAACAATAATTTAATATATCTAATAACTTGAGGAAAATAGCAACCAGCTACAGCAACTACAGAGCGTGCCAATTCATACGTGGCACAACAATGATGCCTTGCTATAGGACAAGATAGAAGACCTTTTGGATACTGTTATTGTTAGTTTTGTTTTGCAATTCATAGCTAAGTTAGTAAGGTGTTGCAGGGAGTGGGCAAGGGATTTTGATGAAGATAAAATATGGGAGAGTTTATATGGTAGTGAAGGTGAACAAAATGATGGAAAAAGCTATTGTCTGGCCCAACTCGATTGATTCCTAGCCTAAGGAAAATTTTGTCGTACTTGTGCCCACCAACACTGAAGCCACATATGTTGGATAATGATGCAAGCATAAAATATAAATTAGTTTTTTAATAATTTTGACAATTTAATAGATAATAATTAGTTTTTTAATAATTTTGACAATTTTTAATAGATAATAATTTTTATGTTTTTTAGTGTTTTAGTTGTTTTAAAAGTAGTGTATGAAAAAACAAGTCTATATTTAGTATATTTTTAGAAGTTGATATCTCTATAAAGAGATCCTCTTGTTGTTTAGTTTGTAAGTCTCAGAAAGACCTCTATAATATTGAGGTGTATTTTGATGTAATGCAGATTATGAATAAAAAAATTATTTTTGTGTTATCAATTTGTTTTTTCTTGTTTTTATTTGTACATTATCTTATGAAATATGCAATAATTGTTTCAGTCAATTGTAAAATCTCTAATTATATTTATATAAAACATGGCACTATTATGTAACATTAGAAATGGCGCTATTATGTAACATTAGAAGTTTGACATTTTATAGTTTATCACCCATAAATAAAATTAAAAATTTTAAATTGTATAACACATGAAAAAAAAAATCTAAATTGGAAATATGTCTTTTGATTTTATTTAGGAATATCAAAATTTGAGTTTTGTTAACTCTTATTTAATGACTAGCACTTGCACCAGGTAGAAGGAGAGGGGCGGGGATGGGGGCGAGTGGGGTTGGGGCGGGGTGTAATGGTTACGTCGATAGATAATTATATATAAGTAAGCATAGTATTGTTTTCCAATTTGGAATATATACAATATTGATTGTAAAATGTACAAATTTTTGGTAATGCATATTTGCTTATTGCAAATTGAATGATACTTCCATAGCAATTACAATTGTGGCAATTTTGTTGTCAATGAATCCATTTGATATTTTTCTCCATCTAGAGTATTTGACTATTACCCCATTTAGATCATTACACAACATCAACACACATTTGGAGCTACAACTCAGATGTTCCCTACTGATTATTCTTGCCTCCTTGATCATATTTGAGGTGAGAAAAGGTCGATGCACATTTAATATTTGCTTCTTTGACTTATATTATATGCAATTGTGCATGAATATATTCTATGGATGTCAAATTATTATTCCATGTTCACACCTCAATGATGAATTTGTTGTTGATGATTCCATTTTCTTTTAATTGAAATGAGTTGACACAATTCTTTTTGCTATTCATGTATTTTGTCCCTACACAATCAAAGAAGTAATTTCATTCTTGGTTATATATCAACAATACAAAATGCTGGAAAAAAAGTACTTGTTAAGGAGAGGAATTGGTAGCATGTTTAATTTGCTTGTTGCAAAAATTATATGAGTATAAAATAGTCACTGTAAATCATGTGGATCTAATTAAATGGAGTTGGAACATAATTTTCTTTTGTTGCTCATGTATTTTGTTTGTAGGAAATTGAATAATTCTTTTGTTACAATTTCAATTATGTTGGTTTGATGTTGATGATTTCATGTTCTTGTAATTGAAATGCTCTCACACAAAGTTTTTTTTTTGTTCATGTATTTTTTTCTTGCACAATCAAAGAAGTTAGTATAGTTACATGTGGTTCTAATTGAATGATTTTTTTGTAACAATTTCAATTGTGATGATTTTTTGTCGATGTTTTCATGTGCTTTTAATTTGGAATATCCCCATAGAAATTTTTTTGGTTGTTCATGGAAATTTAATTGAAATGTCCTTGTAGAAAGATAATTGGTACTAGTTTTTGGAATAGTGATCAAGGGCCAATACTAAATTATTGTGTCAAACCCCAACATAATCTTTTGAATTATTTAAAGGAGTGAATAATCAATCTCTTGGAGAATGAACAAAAGCACAAATCAATTCAAATTCATTTATCTCCACTTCTTGCCAAGATTCATAAATCCTATTCACTTTTCTTGGAGTATCCATGATAGGATAGCTTGAAAACTAGATTAAAAAAATCTATTAGGAAGTAAAATGGAGAGACATGTGGATTGAAGTCATAAGTGGAACATTGGGACTCATGAAAAAAAACATCTTTAATTATGTATAAGAGGTGGGTAGCCTTTTTGTGACATAGGGAGTTGTTACTTTGTCTTCTAGTGAGTTGTTTTTGTCCTTTAATGAAATTGGATGCCCAAGTTCATGAGAATAGTTTTGAAGCTTTTAAAAAAATGCTTGTACTCCTATACACATGTCATGAGATATTTTTTGCATATAGATTACTTGGCTCATGGTTTGAATATATTATACTGGAAATCATTTATAATTTTTTGTATTATTTTTGGTTATAAATTGGAACTTCAGATTGTAGTAGTGAAGTTTCGTAGAAATTAAAACAGAGTTGTATTGATTTAACTCTGTTAAATGATTAATACAAGCTTTGGGTTTCTTTAAGTGTGGAGTTTTTTTCAACATGAGTTTCTCTATGAATAATTTGTGTAATCATTTGCATCTCTTGTATTGTTTTTTCCTTTTCATCTATAATTTATCACTATTATGTATTTGGATGCTTTGAATTTGGAACATATTTTTACTTGTAAGTTATATCCTATCTCTACAAATTCCAACAATATATTCAAATAATTTAATTGAAAAATATTCAAACAGTAATAAAATGATATCAAATAGTTGAGTAATAACAAGAAGATAAATCCATTGTGCCCATTGCCTTAACCCATGGTTGGTAGTATTTCTATTACCATAAATATATGACAGTAATTTACAATTTCAATTAAGAGTGGTAGAACATAATTGAATATGATGGATACAAAGTATTGTGGAGATGTTTGTGAAACTTGAAACATGCATTATACCATCATCTCAACAAACAAACAGTAAAACATTGTAGTTCAAACTAAACATAGCCCATGTTCTTTGAAAATCTGTATCAAGTTATTACTTATAAAAAATAAGAGTGCATTATCAGAGGCACAGTTGGGCATTGGGCGATATTAAGACAATATCTTTCAAAAGCTTCTTCTCCTATTAGTCCTTATACTTCTACTATGGTAGCGATGTCTTTACCAACATAACTTTCCATAAACTCTCTTAAAAATTCCTCTTTATGTGAAGTACTCTTTCCTTTCAAAAATTATCCATACCAATGGGAAGAGAACTTGGGATATCATTTTAGCCTATTTCTGTAATTCACATGATATATGCCAAATTTTAAAGTGTATCCATAAAACCATTTAAAATTATCTAGCAGTGACCAGACAAGATATCCACGCACATTTGCTCCTTTCCTGAAAGCATTTCATTCACATTCGAATTTAGTATAAATGGTGGAAGCGTCTTTTGTGAGCATAACATTTTATAACTTGAAGTAGAAAAGAATAGATTACAAACCTTATTGATTTTGCCAAGTACTTGAGTGTCTCTTCAATGTAATCTACTCGAAATGTATCATTCAACATTTGTAAGAATAGGAAGTTGTCATTCCTTTTGTTTCTCAAGCCCGATAGGAGAAAAACATACATGGCACTATAAGCTTGAGCATTACACAGCTAATTAACAAAATAAAGGTGCTACTATTTTAGTTTTAAAAAACAATAATGTTTACTGTACCATTTTTCATTATGAATATGGGTAGGTTGGAATACTAGATCTTTAGAAAATCCACTACCTTCTCAATACCAAAAGGAACGCCAAACAAATCTGGTGGGTACATCTAGTATAAAAGTACAAATTCTCAGTTATTCATATTATATGATATTAAGGGCATCAGACACTATTGTAAAGACATAAATTACACATTGAGGATGTACTAACCTATGGACCAATAGGGACGCCATTTTTTTCATCTGCCAATAGAGTTAAAGCAAACGGTGAGTAACTTTATGTTAGTTAAAATCAAGAAACTAGAAACTCATACGCAGGTTCTTTGGCTTTGGGTTTAACCTATGACATTGGCCAAACTATCCTGATAGAAATCACTGTTGGGTGAGTTTAGAGGTTCTGAAGCATTGGTGGCATAATGTGAGCTCTAGTAATTTAGACCAATGAAATCGAATGAGCCACAGAGTTGGTGGCGATAATGATTCCAATAAAGCCTCCTTGACAACTCTGTATTGTTCCTTTAAAACATCAATTGTTGTAAGAGAATGTAAAAATCGATAGTTTGCAAGGGTATCTTAATTGAGATAAAATCTTGTAGAAGAATGATGAAAGAGTTAAAAGAATTATTTTTATCACAATATTAGGACTGAAAGTTATACCCCTTATTCTATATAGATGTACAAAGACACATAGAGATGTATATTATCGTTAGACACACTAACATAAAGAGAAGTGTAGGGTTATTAGATATTTATTAGAAACATAGATATTTTGAAGGGATCATAAATTTTGTACATTAAGAAGAACATAAGAATGTCAATACAAAAAGTTTCTAGATGGGACAAAACCAATTCAACTGCAGTCAAGCTGTCAAGAAAAACAAACACAACTGCAACCAAATTGTCAAACAGAAAATAGTATTAGAAGATCAATCGAAATAATGCCAAATCCTACCTTATTCAGCCTTGCATCTATAACTTTGGTTTGAGATTAAGAGACAGATTTAATATGACCTTTCTTCCTCCTCTGAAAAACTATTTTAAAAGACCTTTTCTTGAGACACAACTATTTCACTTTGTTACTCATCTATAATCAAAATGAAATTTGAAGATGGACATTAAAAGCATTCGAGAAATTCTTATCTCAGATAAGTGATGGTTCTATAATAAGATGAAAATTGTTAAAAATGAGAATCGAAGAGGCGGGTTTACTTGATAAACCAACAGTGATCTAGGATTTGGTACATAAGGGTATAGAAGCTTTGATAGAACCATGCTAAAAAAATTAGATTTTATTAAGATGAGATCTATTTAGTGATTGCGCACCCTTTCAAGCAAAAATAACAAAATATAAATATATGCATCATGTTGAATCTGTTTTGTTCATATCATTTTGAAGACGAATGGAAAAATACTAATCTTTGACTACCTATGCTTGCTATTCAATAAAGGGAAATTTGATCACCAGTATGTGAAGAAGCATAATCCAATGTATGAATAAGCAAAGCTTAAAATAAATCTGATGAGATAACAATAGTTAACATGTGGCTAGATAAGTTATAGATATTTTAAATTATATAAAAATTAAAGTATTAAAAAAGTTCAATTTGTTTATTTATTTTAATGATGGATTGTGAAATGTAATATGAAGAAAAATGATCATATAGTCTAATTCAAAAATCTAAAAGCTAACTAAAAATATTTCATGTATCTGCACATAGCCTATGATTGGTGAATCTTTGTTTAGTTAGTACTTTTTATAGTTTTATCTCTATCTAATCTCTTTTATATATAGTATGTTGTGGTAGAATTTGATACAACAGTTGAATAATATAGATAATTTCTCAACACTCTTGTTTGCTCAAGACATGAGCAAATTTGTTAAGCTTTTTATGTATTGATTATTGAATGCAATGATTGTTTCAATTTCTAGTATAGTATGAGAGCATAAGTTTTAGATATTTACAAACAACTAGGTTCTACAAGTTACATCTTTTACTAATAGCAGTGATCTATTCAAAACTCCTCCTCCATAGGTATGAAGTACTTGGTGAATGTGCATATTGTGAACTATAAATGTCCATCAATCAAACCACTATGTTCCTTGAATGTGAACAAGCCTATACGTTTTCTTGTTCAAAGGAGAGCTTGATCACATCGTACTATATTGAGGAAACTTGCAAGTCAACCCTATTCAAACTGTTTTCTCTACGAAAAGTTTGGGAAAAAGAAAAAGAAATCAATTTGAGTACATAACTTGAAATTCACTACCCATAATGAGAAGAGTTGTCCTTTTCAAGAACAACAACCAAGATGTAGAAAGAGAAGCAGCTAGTAATGGAGGAGAATGACACCCATCTAATACAAGGCATCTATACACATACAAGTTGTCCTACCTTGTATGTATTGTATCTTTGTTTCATGTTGTGTGTGTATTCTTTCATTCAACACCATAATCTCCTTTTAGTCCCACATTTTGGTCAACTCTTAGAAATAGTTGGATTCTCATTGAACTAACGAGTGGCACACATCCCTAACTAGAGCTTGTTGGGACTCAAACCTATAGTGTCATAATTTTCTTGAAACCCAACTCCTTTGTATACTTGGGAATCATTTTATCCATCACTAATAATTTCTAAAAGAAATTAGAAGTGGGTTCTCCATGTGTTTTGGTTGCCTTTGTTTAAAGGAAATCCTAAGTATTGGGTGTTTTATGTTTAATTTTTTAAGTGTTTCATGTTGCCAATGTTTCTTTTCCCTAGGTGCCATTTCCCTATCACCCTAACCCTTAATACCCAAACGTTTTAAGTCCTCAAGTAGGGGTTTCAGTTTCCCTTCCTCGTGTACCATTTTTATGATCCCCCTGATCTTTGAAACCTCAACCCCTTGCATTATTTTTGTTCAACATAAAAATATTAGGCTTACCCTTACCTAAGTACCTAGTATGCAATACCCCCAATACTTGATCCCTTCAAAATTCTAACTCTTGACTCAATATTTTTACTAAGTTACCTTACCAGATTCAAATGTGCAACTAGGTACCTTTTCATTATCATTCTTGAGCCTCAATATCTACCATTTTCCTTTATAAATCTTTTTTAGAATTATACTTCCACTCGTACCTTTACCCCATCACTTTTTTTAGCATCCTAAAACCCAACACCCAATAAAATCCCTTCATACATCCCATCAAAGTCAAATGTGTGACCATACCCTTAATCCAGTATAAAGTATGAGTCATCCAAAAACCCTAATCACTGACACTTTCTACTATCTTAATCTCATTAGAATTGTGAATTCAAACTTCTATCCATATGCATAGTTGAAGGGATGATTTCCTTGGTACTCATAAACCCTGATTCCCAACAGTGGCATGATTCAAGAGGTATCCCCAACGCACAAGCTTTGAAACTCCTACACTTTTTATTGTTTTCTCTCACCTACCTCCCTACACATCTACCAAAGTATTATTTTTTACCAAATTTGATGTTTCAACTTCTAGAAAAGGTTTTTTCCTTACCAAAAATAGATATTTAACATAATGGCATTGATTCACATTTGGTTAAATTATTAGTGAAAAGAATAAAATGACCCATAATGGATTTGATGAATCTCTACATCTACCAAATTAGATTTATTTGCACCTAGAAATCATTATTTATTTTAAAGGTGTAGATTCAAAAGGAATAAAGAACTAAGGCACACATGTAATGTTTAATGTTATTTTCAAACCCTAATTATTCTCACACCATCTCCATGCTACCATTTTGGTAGATATCACAAGCTCTTTTCTACCTTGTTCACTTGGATTGATGGATGCCATTAATGCTCATAATGATTTTCATCATAAAGATATAGATTTCCCCATATTTTAGACATCCCTATACTTCCCAAAGAGGTAATTTCTATAATTGGGTACTAATGTAATTATTTTATGAGTATGTGTGACCTCTATAAAGCAAAGACAACTATGTTTATTTTTCAAGGGTTGTATGTACCGAAGTTGTAATTTTATAAGTACAAATTTATTCTTCTTTCAAAAAATTGGTCTTTCTTGTTTTCACATAATAGAAATAAAAAGAGTGTTTTATGGTTTTAAATATATTAGTTCATTTTCCATTAGGGTAGTTTATTCTAGACATTATAGAGATGTAGCTTTTGAAGTAAATTTTATATTTGTAAGGGTGAAGCCACAATAGTGGTTTACACTTCAGGTGAGGAAGGAAAACTCACAAAAAATGACCCCAAGGCAAAAAATGTGATTTTGGGGGTTCGTATGAACCTACTAGTTCGACCGAACCCATTTGAATTTGGCCGCCAAAAAAAACCAAAAAAATACATTGGAAAGGGGTTCGAGCGAACCTCTTTGAAGAGGTTCAGTCGAACTAGGGTTTGAGCGAACCCCCCTAATCCCTAATCCCCCCTGAGACACAAGAAAAACCTAGATTTTAGCACTTTAGAGCTCGGTTTGAGGATGAAAATGGAGGAATCTTCACAAACCCAACTGGAATCAAGTAGTCCTTGAAATGAGCTATCCAACGAATATAATTTTAATATGTTTTGGTTTTATTATATACTTTTTTTTTAGTTTTATTAAACATAGGTTTTTCATCGAGAACAAAGGCCTTTGTTTTGCACATGTGGAAAAATAGCAGATTATCAAAAAAAAAATTGAAAAATATGAGTGCACTAGTTATTAAAGTCCTTGAACCAACAAAAAAAAAATGAATTTTGATATATACAAAAAAATTTATGCGTTATACGATTGCGCTATGTTTGAATTGTAATTGGTTTGAATTTGAAACTTGATTAAAGAAAAAATATTCAATAAAAAACTATCTAACCAAGTGGAATCACTATATATCAGAGTTACAAATCTAAATTCAAAAGAATTAGAATTTTATCCTTCATGGAAAAAAATTTATGCATTATACAATGTGCGTCACTTTTTAAAAATGTTGTTTTCTAAAAAATACCAGTTTTTGTGGGAGATGGAAAAAGAAGGCAATTTGATTCCAAAAATTTTGAAAAAAAATATTTTTAGAATCTATAGACAAAATGTGATGAGACTCTAGTTTGCATCATTTTCAAATTCCTCATGGTTTATCCGCTATAGGTGCCCGAATGTGAAGATTTAGTTAAAAATAATAATTTCAATGTCCACTTTGGCCAAAAATTGTAAACCACTATTGTGGGATCACCCATAATCAAGTCTCATTGGCTAGTTGTTGGAATTTTGGAATATTTATTGGTATAAAGGTATGATAGGCCATCCTTCCCATGAAGTTTTCTCTCACCACATTTGTTGGTGCAACTATAACATGAATTTGATAAGTGTTACAACACTTTAAATCACTACAAATTATATTTCTAGGAGTCTATTCCATGTTACATATGAATTTTTACAAGTTTGGAGAAGGATAATAAAGTAGATTTCGGTGTTGCATATCATAAATCTATTGTTATTTTTTTATGTTTCTAATGGTCAAATTTAAATTTGTAACCCAAATAAGGCATTGGTCTTGAAGATATTGAGCTTGTATACACATTTTAATAAAAAAAAATCATTCATTAATAGTTTTAGGAAGTGGAGTACGATTTATATATGGTGTTCATGATTTAATAATACAAACTAGGGACAAATCTTAAGTAGACCAAAACTATTAAATAATTAGAGAATCGTGACTAGTATGTTTGTACCTTGCCAATGTGTAGGAAATATTACTTGAAATCATGTCTTAAGGGATTATAATATTATTTTTTTATCTATAGCTATATGTGCAAGGTATTGTATTATCTTTATTAGAGGTATTGTGCAACTAGTTAATCTTGACTTAGAGATAGATATAGGTGTCTAGTGCACATCTATGTATAGTTTTTAACTATTATAATTATGTTATATTAAATAACTAGTTTAAAACCCATTAAGGACACCTCTAGGAATACCCTCTTGGTTCCTAAGTTGAGCTCAAAGTGTAGGATATCCACTCTCATTAGTTGACCTTTAACTATCCATGGTCTATGTATGAGCCCTTACTTTACCTTCTTAATGATAAATCCCTAGCCCTAAAGGTAAGATAAAAGTTTTAGGATTATGGAACCATGATTTTAGGATCTAAGATTGATAATCTTCAATTCTTAGTCCTTCTCACCAATATATTTTTTGGAATCAATAATGTGGGATTACTCTAACTTGATCATTTTATCATGGGCTATAAATTATTTATAACCCTAAACCAAAATATTTCACACTGTCATATTTTTTGGGTTCATAATTTAGTCCTTATTTAAATATTTTAGGTATGGATTCTATGATTCCCTTGGCCTACAACTCCCATGATTTCCCTTTATATGTATTTTTAGAGTACATGTGATGTAGAGTTCCCCTCATGTGTTTGCTTTGAGTGTGATTTATGGGGTACTCCCAATTGGGATACCTAAAATTCAGTCCTTCTTTCACTTATCACATTCTTCAAAATTTCTAAAAATCCTCAAAGTGTCAAGAAAAATAAGTATAAGAGTTTTTTAAGGTTCATGAACCTTTGAAATTACTAAAAAATGTTTATTGTAAAGTTTTTACTAAAGGCTACCAAGTTTTGGCATCAAGAGGTTTACAAGTTTTCAAATTCACTAAAATGTTATGAAGGGTTTTGAGTTGATTGTATGCTCCAATAAGCTTCAATCTCAAAGTTCTCATTTAAGATTGTAAATATTATGTATTTGTAAGTTTTTGAGTTCATGAAATTGTTGAAATTCCAACAAATTTTTAGAATTTTTAATCGTTGATAGTTGTTAAAAGGATAAAAGCATCAATATCTGTATAGGTTTCTAAATTTCTTAAAATGTTGATGGAGTTCGGTGTAGCTTAAAAATATTGACAATCTTGAAACTCCACATTCTCCTAATCCCTTTCTTCTATTCTTGTTTCCCTATTTGTGAACTTATGGAATTCCAATGAAAATGAAAAATTAAAATTCTTTATTCTAATGTCTTGACATCAATTCCTCTTCCCCGTCCTCACATTATCCTCTTCCTAACTTACAATATTAAAGTTTCATGTGTCTTGCATAAGTGTATGGTTCATTTAGACTTCTTATCATTCCCTTCTTCCTTTTGATCTTTGCTCATTCTCTACTCTCAATTCTTGCAACCCTTGCTTCACTCCTTATTTCCCTCTTGTTGTATTATAGAGATCTTCCTTGAAATTATTCTAATCCTTGTCCATCTCTTAACATCGAAACCTCTACTCAAATACTTTTTTTCATCCTTGTGCTATGATTCCCCTTTGTAGATTTCTGGTCTTTTGGATCTTCCTTCATCCATTTTCACCTATAAGCATTAACCTCTAGTTCTCAAATAATTTATTCCATTCATTCTAGTTCTATTTTTATATAATTCTATTGTACTTTTGGATATTTGAACTTTATCTATTTCTACCTCCTATTAGTTTCTATATTTGTAGGCCTCAAAAAATAAAAAATCATCCATTTACTTATCTATTTTATGGCCCTTGCCTTATTTTTCCCATAAATATACCTAATCTAAGAAATATAATATGGTTCCTTTACTGAAACTACTAAAAACCTATAAAATTCTAAGCATTTTCAATTCCCTAAGCATTCAAAGTCCTAAAATTGTCTAAGTCTTCTCCCTCTTTACCTCCCTTTTTTTCAAATTGCATTTCTTTAAAGTGGTTGAGAAATGAACATTCAAGTTCCCAAAGGAAAAGGGTGTACAAGGAAAAGGTTTGATATTTCACACTTTTCATAGGTTCACCAACCTACAAAAAGTGTGAAAGTTATGTTGGTTTGTGAAATTTTTAAAATAATGACAAGAAATTGAAGAAATAAGGAATTAGAGAAAAGGAAGAAAGAGGTTCATGTTGTCACAATTTTTTTGGTTTGTCAACTTAAGAAAAATATGAAAAATTCCTTAAGGTTTGTCAATTCATAAAATATGTGAAACATTTATGAGGTTTTAAAGTTTATGAAAATCATAAAAGTGAAAAAATATAAAGAGAAGATGGAAAGAAAGAGAAATAAGAAAAGTGAGAAAAGAGGTAAAGTTTTCCAAATGTTTCAAAATTTATGAGTTCACAAACTCTTTGAAAGTATGATAAGGTTCACCACAAGCCCAAAATATGAAAAAGAAGAGATGAGCTCAAGAGAGGTGTTAGAGAGTTCACCATTTCAAAAAATCTCCAAATTAGCTCAAATACATAAAATCTTACCAAATGTATGTTCAAATTCATCTACTTGTCTATAGATCTTAAACATTTCAATTACGAGGAGTAATGGCACACAATCTTCTAGGGTTCAACCTATAGATTTTGCAAGCATTCTCTCATGTCATGGTACTTCATATATAATAACCATTAATGTAGAGGAAATTTCCATACCATATAAGAACATTCCTCCATACTTTGCATGTACAAATAGGTGTCCTTGGCCACAATTTTAGGTAGGATCCATGGAGAAAATTTTCCAAAAGGATATGGGCATATTATATAACATACCAATCAAGATATTTTTGAGTTAATATAAATCTCCATTCCCCTTAAGTTGGTTAAGGATTTGGAAATTTACAAGGACTATAAATTCCGATGTTTTCATTTTTTAAAGGGTTGATCATTGTTAGCAGGTCAAGGGAAAAAATAGATCTTACCACAAACTACCACAAAATGTCCACAAAGGATAAAAGAGACATTAATTGTAACTAAGAGCCATGTCCCTGTTGTAAGTTTGGAGATGTTGGAAGCTTGAGTTGTTTGTGAGCTACTTGGGTATTGTCATTGATGTCAACCCCTTGTATAAAGAAAGTATTGGAATGCTACTAGTATTGGTGATGTGCTTGAAATTGTTGGTATTGATGTCAACACATGTTGGTGTTGTCATTGGTGTCTTACTTCAGTATCCATAGAGGTTATTGGCCCAATTCGTGTTTGGGGAAATTGTTGTAATTAGAAAGTTTTGCATGATGTAGATGTTGTATATGTGTTGTTGAGATGTTAATAATGTTGTTGATGAAGTTGGTTCACTTGGTTTTCAAGTGCTTTTGACAAAATTTGAATAAAAGAGAGTTCAGTGTGATAGAGTGGTGTTTAGTGTCTTGCTCCACATTTCTTCATGATTGAAGATATACTAATGCATTTTGGATGTGATGATCAAAGGTGTCATATCCAAAGTTTTAGGTTCTAGATCGTACTACAGTGGAAGATGTGCTTGACAATATGTTTGTCTAGTGAAATAGGGTGTCTGGGAGAAATGACATTGCTCCACATTTCTCTGCAGTGAAGGTTTTGGTGTTGTGGATCTAGGAATGTTCTTATATTGTTAGTATCTCCCTTCCCTTGAAGTTTTAGGTGTTGAGTTGTTCTGAAAAGTTTTTTGGTGTGTTGGATGTTTGTGCCAATATGTCTGGTTGCACAAAATGAAGGTGTTCTTAAGTTTTAGGTGGATGTAGAAGTTGTACAGAACATTCTAATGATGCTAGAATATTCTAAGATGTTTTATGGTTATTATGGAGCATTGTAATGTGATCTGCGAAGTTGTTTTCGGGCCTAGTTAAGCATGAACTTAATTGTTAAGGGTGTTAATACAAGTTTTGCCAACCTAGTGTGTTAGCACTAATTATGGAGGATAATTGTTGTTTGAGGAAGTGTTGAGAAGCATTTTAGTGTATATTTGGGTCCCACCTAAGTAGTGGCATGGTCTACCTTCACTTATTTCCTTAGTGGAAGTGTTTGGTGCCGACCTACTGAATGTTACATGGTTGAGGTGCATATGTTTCCTTAAGGATAACCTAATTGAGATTTTTTTTAGGACAAGGAGGCTATAAATGCAAGGAGAATTATTATGTGGATTTAGAGCAGAGTGTGATATGTGAATGTGATCAAGTGTGATGATCTGAGTGTGAGACTTAATGCAAGTATGACTTCCAAATGTAGTGAGTAAAAGGTGTCTACATTTCAGTATGTTTGATGAGTTGTATGCTTCAATGGAATATACCTTTGACATATTAGAGATGCATTGGTAGCAGTTTAACTTGGTAGTGAGCCACCCCTTCTTCTATTCTTCTTTCTTTTTTACAATGAGTCCTTTGGCAATGAACCACAGGAAGTGAGCCTTTCTTTATCTTTCTAGGTAGTGAGCCTTATTGTATTCGTTGTTAAAATTCATATATTAGTGAGCTAATACTCACCATGGTTTTTCCCTTCTTGGGATTTCCATGTAAATCTGGTGTTCTTATGTGTTTGGATGTGTTTTCATTATTATTTCATATGATTACATTTTGCTAATGCATGATAAGGGTTTAATGGTTGTTAAGGGTTTAAGGGTTAGCTAATTCAAATTTGAATGTTAATGAGGGTTTTTGATGTTTTAAAGTATACAACTAATTCACCCCCCTATCAGTTGTCATGTGCATCTAACAATTGGCATCAGAGTTGTGGTTCCTAGGAAGAAGCTTAACCTCTTGAGGTAGATCTAGATGGCACACAAGAAAGTTGTCAAAGCACCCTTGTTTAATGGAACAAATTTTACCTACTAGAAAGCTAGGATGGAGTCCTTTATGGTTTCTCTTGGATTTCGTGTTTGAAAAATTATTGAAAAAGGTTATACTATACCTGCAAATGGTCTGACAATTGATTATGAGATCAAGGATTATGAAAATAATGGAAAGGCAAGGAATGCAATCTTGAGTGGTCTTTTTTATTTTGAACTTGGAAAGGTGATAAGTTTGAAGTATGCTAAAGAGATCTGGAAAAGGCTGGAAGGTATCTATGAAGAAGATGACAAGGTCAAACAAGAAAAGATACAGAACTACAAAGCCAAATTTGAAACCTTAAGGATGTCTAAAGATGAAGATATTACTGCCTACATGCTTAGATTTGATGAAGTTGTCAATACCATCAATGGTCTTGGTGGAAAGCTAGATGAAAGCGAAGTTGTGAAAAAGGTATTAAGAACTATGCCTAAATCTTATAGTTCTAAAATTTATACTATTGAGGAAGCTCAAATTTTGGATAATTATTCTATAGATCGAATTTTTGGTGCTTTAACTTCCTTTGAAATGAGAGATTTTAGTCAAGATGCTACAAACAAAGATACTTCTTTTAAATTCTGCAAAATGGAAAAGGATGATGGATCAAATTTAGATGATCTTGATGAGGTGGAAGCAAAATTTGTGAGGAGATTGTTCAAAATAGTATTGGATAATAAAAAGGTAAGCTACCTTTCAAATGTTTCAATTGTGGAAAGATAGGTCATTATGCATCTAAATGTCCAATAAAAGTTACTATGACAAACAAAAGGATCATAAGGGTAAATTTGTCAAAAAGAATTATTATGTTGAAAAGGATAATGGTGTATCTAATGATGAAGAAATAGATTATCTAGATGATGGAAGTGATGAATGCTTGTTCATGGCTTTAAATGTTGGAACTAATTCTACTAATCTTGAAATATGTGTAAAGGAAAGTGCACCAAAAATAGGTCATAACATTGAAGGAACTATGTTGATTGTTTTTCATGCTTGAAAAGAGAAAAATTATTAGATCATCGGTAGTGGATGCTCAAATCATATGGAAGGTGATAAGAGTAAGTTTGTTAAGCTTGAAAAGTATGATGGTGGTATGGTTAAGTTTGGTGAAGATACATATACTAAGATTTGTTGAAAAGGTTCAATTAGTTTTGATGGCAAGCATAATGTAGATGATGTTATTTATGTCAAGGTTCTTCGACATAATCTTCTAAGTGTAGGAAAATATTGTAGAAAAGGATATAATCTTGCATTTCAAAATGGTGGTTTTGAAATAAAAAAAAAGAAGCTCTATTACTCTAGTTGTTGTTGGAACAAGGACAGAAGGTAATGTCTATCAAATCAAAGGTAGTGGTGCAAAGTTCTTTATGTCTCAAACTAATGAAAGTTGGATATGGCATAAAAGAATGGGTCACAACATTTTGATAGCCTAGTAAGGATAAATTTTACTAATGTTGTGAGAGATTTTCCAAAGATTACAAAGCCAATCAATGTAATCTACAAATAATGTCAAGTTGGAAAGTAAACAAAGACAAGATTCAAGACAAAAGAATACTCTACCACAAGTCCCTTGGAGTTAGTGCATACAAATCTATGCGGACCTACCAAAATTAGAATCTCATGTGGTGAAAGGTATTTCATGTTATTAATTGATGATTATTCTAGAATGGCTTGGGTTACATTTCTCAAAGAAAAATCAAAAGCTCTAGAAAAATTTAAGGCATTTAAGGCTATGGTTGAGAATGAAATGAATCTAAAAATCAAATGTTTGAGATCTGATAGACGTTGTGAGTTCACTTCAAATGAATTTAATAGTTTTTGTGAAGATTGTGGATAATAAGGTATTTATTAGCCCCTAGAACTCCTCAACAAAATGGAGTTGTGGAAAGGAAAAATAGAATAGTTCAAGAAACAGCTAGGACAATGATGAAGGAAGCTAATCTTTCAAATGTCTATTGGAGAGAAGCAATTCATACTACAATCTACATTCTTAACAAAGGTCAAGCAAGAGTGAACAATTCAAATATTTCCTATGGGTTATGGTATGGTAAACCTCCTACTGTGAAATATTTTAGAGCTTTTGGAAGCAAGTGTTGCATCAGAATAGATGAAGAAAACCTAAGAAAGTTTGATGCAAAATCCAATGAAAGAATATTCCTTGGATACTCTACAAGAAGCAAGGCCTGTCAGTGTTATAATAAAAGGTTAAAGAAGATTGTTGAGAGTGCAAGTGTTAAAGTGGATGAAGAACTACATCAAAGTTTAGTACTAATAGAAGGATATGAATTTGATGAATCCCCTTGCAGTGAAGAAGAAAAGGCTAAAGACAAAGGAAAAGTGTTGAAAGTTGAAGAGGAAGAAGCTCTGAAAAAAAATCCTAAGACTCCCGAGTAGGTATAGAAGAATCATTTAGAAGATCAGATCATTGGAGATAATAGAAAAGGTGTGATAACAAGGAGAAAAGTTGTTATGATAGAGGAACAAGTAAATATTTGTTTACTTTCTGAGGTGGAACCAAAAATAGTGGATGAGGCATGCAAAGATGAGAATTGGATCAAAGTAATGAAGGAAGAGTTAAAATAGATAGAGAAGAATCTGACTTGGAATTGGTTCTAAGACTGACAAACAAGAATATGATTGGTACTAAGTGGGTATTCTGGAAAAAGTTGAATGAAGATGAAAAAGTTGTCAAGAAAAAGGCTAGACTTGTGTGTAAGGGTTACTCATAGGTTGAAGGTATAGATTTTGAGGAAAATTTTGCTTTAGTGGAAAGAATGGAAGCTATCAAGACATTTTTAGCTTTTGTAGTGCACAAAGATTTCAAAGTATATTAGATGGATGTGAAGTTTACATTCTTGAATGGTGAATCAAAAGAAGTATACATTGAACAACCAAAGGGTTTTAAATTGTCAGAAGATACAAATATGGTATGTAGATTGAAGAAAGAATTGTATGGACGAAAGCAAGCTCCCAAAGCTTGGTACATGCAAGGTTAGATAATAACTTGTAGCAAGGATTTAGAAAAGGCACTGCATATAGCAATCTACACTTCAAAGTTGAAGGTAAGCAAATCTTAATTATGGTAGTATATGTTGATGACATAATCTTCAGAGGAAATGAAGGTATGAACAAAAGGTTTCTAGAGGAAATACAAAAATAATTTTAGATGTCAATGTGTGGGAGATGAATTTCTTCCTAGGTTTGCAAATAAATCAATCAAAGAAAGGTATATCCATATCACAGTCTAAGTATGTTAAGGAAATGTTAAAGAAGTTTGGAATGGATGACTCTAAATCGGTATGTTCCTATGGTTGTTGGTTGTAAGTTGAGAAAAAATGATGAATCTCCTAAGACATATCAAAGAAAGTATAGATCAATGATTGGTGGACTAGTATACCTTACTACTACTAGACTGGATATCATGCATTTAGTTTATCATGTGGCTAGATTTCAAGAAGATCCTAGAGAATCCCATGTTGCAGCAGTAAAGAGGATATTTAGATATTTGCAAAGCACTCCAAATTATGGTTTGTGGTATTCTAAGGATATTGACTTCTCCTTGAGTGCATATAAAAATGTAGATTGGGTTGAATGTAAAAATGGAAAGAAAAGTACAAGTGAAGGTGCTTTCTTTATTGGAAGTGGGTTGGTTTCATGGCTAAGTAAGAAGTGAGAATCATTGTCATTATCTATATTTGTAGAAGAAAAATATATTACAATAGCATCATGTTGTACATAAGTGTTGTGGATGAAGCAAACATTAAAGGATATCAAAATTTCATACGATGAACCTATTCCTATCTTATGATAGAATACAATTGCAATCAATTTTTCAAAGAATTCGGTAATACATTCAAGAACAAAGCATATCTCAATTAGGTATCACTTCTCGAGAGAGAAAATTGTAGAGAATGAGGTGAATTTGGAGTATGTGCCTACTAAGAATTAGATTGCTAATATTTTCACAAAGACTCTTCCAAAAGATACTTTTGAGTACCTCAGAGAGAAGTTAGGGGTTACTACCCCTCCTTTCTACTAGATGCATAAGTGTGTGCATCTGTCTGGGAAGTATTTCAAGATGCATTCTTAGTCCTGGACTAATGTTGAAGGCTACCTCTCAGGGGGAGTAGGTATTAGTGGTTGATGGATGGTGCAATTAGATGGAGCATATTGTGTGACCCTAAGAGGGAGTGTGTATTAAAGAGTGAGTGTAGTTGCTTGTTGGTGTATGCAAGTGTTTCCCTCTGAATTTTTTCAAATCGGGAGAGAAAGGGAGTTCAATGTAGGAAAAAGAGTTGGATTAGTCTATGGCCCTTTTCCATTGATGTCAAAGGGGGAGAGAATATGAAAAACATGGAGAGATTTGTAGAAGTGAATATGGTCTAAAGACCATTGGGGGGATAGTGTTGAAAATTATTGGGGGAAAGAGTGTTGAAAATTAAGCTTTCTTCCTACTAGTGTAAATAGGTGTTTTACCTATCTAGGTTCTATTTACATGTTAAGTCCACTTAGGTCCTAAGAGGAAATATTTATAGTTAAGCATTAGTTTTCACTTATCTTTTGGCATTGAATTCTTGTGTTCTAATTCATTTAATATTTTTTGGGGTGGCTGTATCACTATACAAGATTAAGACACATTTAAATATCTTTTATAATCCTATCTCATATTTTACCTTTATAAGCAAGGCATCATGTGTACATTATCAGACAATTCATTTTAGTAAGTTCAATATATCATTGCAATCTTGAGTATTGCATATTGGCCATATCTTGCATCCATTATTTCAATTTCATGTTCTTTCTTTTCCCTCTTGTAGAAGGTTGTTTTTGGTTTTTGTAGGTGATCATGGAGGCTTGAATCCTTGAGGGACTCTAACACTTCCACGATTTTGTATCTTAAAAAATATGAAAAGAAAGATGTGATTCAACCACCCCAACGAATAATAAAGTTGAACCAAAATCCTATAAAATATCTAAGAAGGAACAAGCCTCAAATATTTCAAAGAGTTTTGAAGAAGAAATAAAATCTCAACCTCAATTATTGAGGAGATCTACTCAATAAAGACAACAACCAAATAGGTATACTCATTTTGATTAGAGTTGTATTTTTACTTTACATACTAACACTGATGAGCCTAAGACTATAAAGGGGGCTATGGGTATGAATGATGCAAAATATTAGAAAGTGGAGAAGAATGAGATGGTTGTGCACTAAAGAAAAATAACACATGGGACCTAGAACTTTTACCTTGTGTATGTAAACTATTTAAATCCAAAATGGATGTTCAAGAATAAATTTTATTTATGTGGTATTGTTTAGAAATTTATAAGGCGAGATTAGTTGCAAAGGGACATTCCCAAGTTGAAGGAATTGATTATGGTGAGATTTTCTCCCTTATTGCTAAGTTATAATCTATTCAATTTATATTGGACCTATTGAAACAATATTTTACCTTGAGGTTGAGTAGATGGATATGAAGATAGATTTACTTCATGGTGATTTAGAAGAAGATATTTTTGTGTCATAATCAAAGCACTACATTGAAGAAAGACAAAAATGTTTGCAAATTGAATAGATCTTTGTATGGTCTTAAGCATTCTCATAAGTTGTGGTACCAAAAGTTTGATATGTCTATGTTAAGGTTAAAATTAGATCATTACATCTATTATAATATGGGTGGTGATCTAACTTCCTTATTATTGCATTATATGTTGATGATATGCTATATTGTATAATAAGAACTTGGATATGGTTCACAAATCAAAGTCTCATATTTTAACATAGTTTTAGATGGAATTAGGGGTCCCTAGGTTCATCTTACAAATTGAGATCATAATAGAAAGAGTTAAGAGAAATATTTGACTAGATCAAAGTATTTGAAGTCAGTGTTGGAGATAATCAATATGTCAACTTGTAAACCATTACGTGTTCATACTTGGATGGGGACCAATTTACTAGTTGATGAGTTTTTGAATTATCCTAGTGATATAGATAGTATGGCTATAATAACTTGTACTAATATAGATGGTAGTTTTATGTATACTTTGGTTTCTTTAAGACTAATAATTGCCTAAGTAGTGGGAGTCCTTTGTCATTTCATGGCTAATCTTGGACTAGTATATTGAGATGTAGTAAAGAGGGTCTTTGGGTATTTACAGGGTGCCTTCAAGTACTCAACTTTCTATCATGGTAACTCTAAAGGTACCAACACTTAGTGACTATTTATTGATTTATGATTTTAGATTAGGTCAAGGGGATGTTAACAAAATGAGATTCACTATTGGATATATTTTCACTATGCTTCATGGTGCTATCAATTGGATTAATGAATGATATTTTACGATTGTTTTTACACTATAGAAGTAGATTACATGGTAGCTACTCATTCTTGTCAAGAATCTATCTAGATTAAGTAATTATGTTTAAATGTGGAGCTAAGTCTAGGATCTATTATAGTTTTGTGTGAAAATCAATGTGTCATATGTTTGGTAAAGAACCTAACCTTTCATGATAGGAGAAAAACTTTTGAATGTCTAGTACCATTATGTTTGTGACATGATAGAATATGGGAGGGTGATGCAAGAGAAAGTTGATAGTTTTTAGAATGTTGGAGATGTATTGGTGAAGCTAGTGAGCATAGAAAATTTTAAGTGGTGCTATGAGTCGATGCATCTCTTGGACCTTGACAAATAATTCATGTGTTGATACTTCTTTTTCTCTCATAAGGTATTTGACAATTGGTAGAGTGTTAGGAAAGGTGTATCAACCTTTCTATTGGTATGAATGAGGGTTTTTACCTATTTGGATTCCCTATTAGGTCATATTCATGCTAGTTTACTGAGGTTATTATCACTTTATCTCTCAAGTTATAATATTAACACACAAGTCATAATATTATGTTTTCCTATATCTCACCTTGGACTATATAACCAAAGGTTATAATTTTAATCTTAAACAATCAATACTCATTTCATACTCATGTACACATGAATATTATACATTTGAAGCCTTTGATAGAATAGAATTATTCTCTCATGTTGGTTCTTTCTTGTGCTTTCATTGAAGCTCCTAAATCTTGGGTAGCTATCTCCATAGCCAAATATCAAATGGTATAAAGCATTCTATACCAAATCTTACATGGTATTAGAGTTTTTGATATTTCTTTTTTATATTATTTTGAGAAATATATGTACATATAATGTTATTTTCTGTTAAAAATTAGGTATGTTCTCTTGCATCATATGATGACCTACAAAATAAAAAATCTTGATAGAAATATAAATTTGCGGGGTCCTCTTTGTGAATTTGTATTAGAAGTTCATTTTGGAGCATACTAATATAAATATGATCTCATCGTCAAGTTTAAGCCATCCAAGAAAGTCAATTTAACCTTTTATTTTGTTCAAATTAGATACTGGAGGCCAAATCTACAAGGGTTTGAAGTTGGGAGATGGTTGCTAGATCTAGAAGGTAGCTACATTTTTTAAGCATTTTGGATAAAATTTGAGCCTATCATTACATCCAAAAGGCTCAAGAACCTGGTGATCAAATATCAATTTTTATTTTTAGACACTTTTACCCCAAGCCTTTAGAAGAATTTATTGCTCCTCCATCATACATATTGTTCAATCACTCGTACAATTTCATGGTCATAGAATCTTCTACTTGCATAATGAAAGTGTTAGTTGAATAGTTGAGGCACCTTTTTAAATCATGGGTAATTTGTTTTTAAAACTTGGGGGTTTTCTTATTTTTCTATTATTTTTTCATTAGTTCATAAGGTACAATCATACCCAGCCTACATAGGGTACTTAAAACAAGTGTTAGAAAAATGAAAACTCTATGGGCACCATGTGGCATGGGACTTTCCATTCATACCTTTCATTACTACCAAAGAATATTTTTGCAATTTCCCTACCATAAAATATAGTATTTATTCTTAAACAACCTTGTTTGTAGAATAATGGTTTCTTGCCACCCCATAGGAAAATTTAAATTTGAAAATGATAGTTTTACACAATATGGGCAATTTTTAAATTCTTTATCATGTGGTTTAAGGATTTATATAATTTCCATTCAATAAAGAGAATATTCCATCAATATCATTACGACCATCAAAATTACATCATCAACTCTCACCCTTAACCTTGCCACTACTCCATTGATAATTTGGTTTTGGTACTCAAACTTGATAGGCTCCATTCTCAGTCATATGAGCTCCTTTTTGCAAGTATTTTTTTTATATTTGGGGTATAATTTTGAGAGATTCATAGTAGTGTAGATTATTTAATTTTGGTTTCTTATTTTTTACAAAAAAAAAAATCTCATAGGTGTTGTTGAGTAATTATCATTTTAAGAACTTTTGAGGCTTTGTTTGAGGTCATCTGGTAACATTTTTTTATGCAATTTTTGTAAGGTGCATAATTTTCATGTGATTTGTAGTGGTGTAATCAGATTTATATTTTTGTATTAAAAAATGTAAACTTACATTTGTGGCCAAATT
This sequence comes from Sequoia sempervirens, assembly GCA_007258455.2. Taxonomy (NCBI): domain Eukaryota; kingdom Viridiplantae; phylum Streptophyta; class Pinopsida; order Cupressales; family Cupressaceae; genus Sequoia; species Sequoia sempervirens. The sequence continues at coordinate 37,732 of VDFB02120206.1, read as the reverse complement.
TGATATCTATAATGTACTAAGATGAAGATCACTTTATTGATTTAGCAAGTGATAATTTTAATTGCATGAAGTATAAAGTGCTAATATCATATATTAGTGGGGGGTCTCTTGATTGAGTAAATTTAGGGGTAATATTATGATTGTGCTTACTTTTATTTCTTTGGGTTGTAGTGTATTCTTCAAATTTTGTCATGGGGAATCCTAAGATTGCTCACCTTACTCAAAACTATTCAACATGGAAAATATTGATATGAAATCACTCAAGGGTGAAGGTTGTACTAGGTATAGTCAAACCTAATCCAAAACCAACAAATTCTAGAGAAAAGATAGAATGCATAATTGAATGTGACTCTTGGTTATTTATGTATAGCTTTTCCACTTGATCTCCAATTCCATTTAAAAAAGTGTAATACACCTAAGGATGCTTGGGACAAATTTGGTAATTTGTATGGTCAAATTGATGAGGTTAGGGATTATCAAATTGATAATGAACTCATGGGCCTAATCCAAAAAAATTTAATAATATCTAAGATTATGTTATATTTAAGCTTGGTAAAGAATATGCATTTTTTGTTTATGGCTTTCACTCTTCATAATTTTATGTGGAAGGCATATAATGCCTACATTTGAGCAATTTTTTAAAATTCCAATTCAAGAACAAAGGAATTCAATTTAAATTAAATTATTAGAAAATATTTAGAAGACTAGTATAGTTGCACGAGGATAAACAAGGTAAGTGCAAGATAATGGGTCCATTTTTTGGCTCAAAAGTAGAAGTTTTTTTCTTGAAAATCAATCTTTTTCATAGCTAGAGTAAACATTTGAAGCACTTGCACATATAATCTTAACAAGGTCTGGTGGCAGCTTAGTGCGGCCCTAGGCTGTCACCTCCAATGGACTAGTCTTGCCTCAACTTGCCTCCTCCATCTCCCAAAACCTGGCAAAAAAGTAAGACCAGGGCAAGGGTGTTGGAGCTCGCTGGGCTGAGTCACGGGGATACCACTGGGCAACAAAAAAAAAATGAAATATAAGATTTTGAATCTAGTTTTCAAATATGTAATTTATTCTAATACCTAGAGATTATATGCGTTAATTTTGTATATTATGTACAAAAAAAAAAATTTAAGTTATTTTTAGGGGCAAAACGTGTGTGTACGACCAATACAATTTGACCTAAATAAAAGTATTTTTCTATTTTTTTGGGGAAAAGATGTGTATTATGGTGAAGTTTGATTACAATATATTTTTATAATTTTTTCTAAATATATTTTAATCAATTTTTATTAGCCCTAATTGTTATTTTTGAAAACCCCTTGTGTACGACCAACATAATTTGAGCTAAACTAATCATAAAGTGATTTTTTTTTTGTTTTTGTGTAAAGAATGATGTCTAGACTAATCACAAATAAAAAAATAAAAATAATTTTTTTTTAAAAATACTAGTACCTAATATTTTAATTTTATGAATCATTTTTCTTATAAATTAATTAATAAATGGAAAAATGTGTCCAGTCATAAAAATACATTTTTGAAAACTAGACATCGTCACCTATAATGGATTTTAATTTCATAGATTTTTTAAGTCATCAACCATATTGCTAAAGTCATTTTTTTTCTTATTGTTAACGTGGCCTTGTACTTGCATAGCCTGTTAGAGTAATCATGCATTAGCTAATAATTAATTACTCTTCAATTGATTATTAGTATAATACATTCTCATGCACTTAAGCTAAACTTAGGAGCGCTTTTATACTTTTAGGGCTTTGCTCCTATATACAACACTCAACTCTTATTGTAATTAACTCTCGAGCTTTCATATATTTTTTATGGTCTCTTGCTTCCATACATTTTTCTTATTGAGGAATATTACACATTTTTTTTGCAGATATCTTGTGTGGAAGTCATCTTTGTTCATTGTTTGATCATGTGACTCATGGTTTCGGGTTTTTCACAATAGCGAACCCCTTCTCCATTTATGAGGTTTTTTTCTTCAACAAGAGTTACTAGTTTCATATCTAAATGTTGTTTGTTCTTTTTAAAAAATTTGGAGGTGGGAGAATTTTGGTGCATCTAGAATCAAAATAGAGTCTTCTACTAGATTCAGAGTGATCGAAAAAGTCAAAATTTCCTTTTATCTGGCTTGATTTGGAATCCTGGCGGTAGATCTACGAGGGTTTGAAGTAGTATTTTTTTTAATCCAAAGGGTGGTTGTGTTTTTGGTGCATTTTGGCACAAAAAGGACCTCACCATTGGATTCAAGAGGCCGATTCCACAAATTTTGACTATAAATTTTTCCTATTTCAGCATTGGGAACATATGAGGCAAAAAAAATTGCCCCAGGGGCTGTACGACCCCCAGGCACGAAAAAAAAGTTGAATTTTTTAAATTCTATTTTTTTAACAAAATTTAAAAATATAAAAATTAAAAAGGTAATAGTTGAAGCGCAAGCTTTTAATATTTTTTATGTAGGCAGATTATTTTTTCCTGGGCACATTGAGGTTTTTAAGGGTACATAGTACCCTACTGCTACGGTGGCACCTGTACAACCCCACTAGCGGCTGCCTTTTTATTACCATCACCCTCCTCAAGTTTTCGGTGGGCTTCCTTTTTACCATGTAGCAATTTTTTCTAGCACTTCAAAACCTCATTTCTAGCGGTTCAATCTTTTCCAAGCATTTTGTTTTTTCTGACCACAGGTGAATTTTTTTGTCAAACCTAGGGTTTTTCGATGACAAAGATTTTTTCCCAGCAACATAAGATTTTTTGGTAAGGTTTTCAGGGGGTCCAATTTTTTCAGCCACATGGGAATATTCATAGAATATTTGTTGATGTCATGCTGACATCATCTATACATATGTCAATGTCAGCCATATGACAGCTTCTCATGGCCCCTTCAAGGTCCTTTTGTGCCCCAAAGGGGATCTTTTATTCTTTTGGTCATAACTTGGGCGTATGATATCATTTTTTAGCAAACGAGATATCATCAGAAATCTGGTTCCACCAATTTTCTATTGGTGTGGGTCTCATCACCTTTTCTAAGTTATTGGTGCATTTTATAACCTTTTGAAGTCAGAGGTGTTGTTTTCAGTCCCGAGTTCATAAATTTTGACAAGTTTCTCCATTTTCACGATTCCAACGGTGTCAAAACCATCTTTCAAATCTCTTCAATTCCATCCATGCACTTTTTCCAAATTTTTCTCTAGGTACATTTTAATTAGGTTTTTTTGTTTTGCACTTTGGTGAATTACTTGGATGTCCTAGCTCCTGGAAACTTTTTTTTTGCATGGTATGACTCGTTTTTGGCTATTTTACATGTATTTCCAGTATTCTATCCTATTTGGGCATTTTAGACATCTTTTTATGCAAATTATCTTTTGTAGACGCACTGAGATAAAGTGTCATTTTGGTGTATAATTTTTGGGGATTTTCCACATCCTATTGTTCCTTTTGTATTCACATTATGATATAAAGTGCCATTGGGGGGTTGATTTTTTCCTTTAATTTGCCATCACACATTTTTCAAGTGAGTGTTCCTTCCACGATAGTAGTGAATCCCAATGATTCTTACCTCATGCATGTGTGCCTTAGTTTGCACACCCTTTTATTTGTAGGTTGTTTCTCCTACATGCACTTCTTGGTTTCACATAGTTTCAGTGTACCTATCTAAACTATCCCCTTTTAGCATTATGGGAGGGTTTCTATTGTTGGTGCTATTGCTTCCTTGGTTTCACACTTTGGAGTGATCTATGTATACAATTCTTGTTCCTATGTACTTTCAAATGTGACATACATCAGTGGTTAGTTACATACATTTCAGTGAGTTACATACATTACAGTTCTTATTCCCAAGCTTAACCCTAACCCTAACCATAAAATATAAGCATAACCCTAATGCCAATACTAATGTTAACCCCAAACTTAACCCTAATTTTGTCTCTAACCCTAACCTTTACTTTAACCATACATTTCATCTTAATTCTATGTCTAAGTGTAATCGTAACCCTAAGTTAACTAATCCTAACACTAATAATAACTCCAACCCTAATACTAGTTTTATCTCTAAACCTAAACATAACCCTATTCTAAATAATAAAATTATTCCTAACCTTAACCCTTATTTTTTGTCTAATCCTAATGCTAATCCTAATAATAATAGTAATCCTAACCCTAGCCCAAACCTTATCCCAAATGTTAATCCCAAACACAATCTCCAACCTTGAACCTAACCCTATTCCTAACCCTATTCCTAACCCTAACCCTAACCCTAATGCTAACCCTAACACTAAACCTAGCAATAATAATTTTGTCATCCATGTCCCGCGATGAATGGTACTAGCTTATATATATTATTTTAATAATATATATATAATACACCAAGATATATCCTTCTCAAAGCATCTATTGCATTTGTATGTGAGAAAAATTATTAAAAATAGATGCCTCGAGAAGGATATCTCTCGGCATATTTTATATATATTATTAAAATAATATATATAAGCTAGTCATATAACCTTTGCATTTTGAAACTATTTGCATGGATAGATATTTATGTGTTGAAGCGAGTGGTAGTGTGAGAGGGGAAAGAGAAGTCGCCACAACCTAGACCCAATAGCCCTACCGCTCTGATGAAGAAACCCTCATTGTCACGCCTGCACCCCAATGCCACATGTTCCACCTTTGGTCCTCTGAATGTCATTGTTTATCTCGCCAAATCCACTTTAAAATCTACTTTAAATCTAGTTGAAAAAATATCTACATACAATGAATGTAGTTATGCCAGCTACATGTCGTTTGAACGTCAATTTTTAGCTAAAGAGTTTTTCCTTGTACACAGAATTTTGATTTTTGATGGATGCTATTGTAGACACCTCTCGATGTAACTATTATTTAAATTACTTTTTTTTAGAATGATTTTTCACTTTTAGCTTTATAAAGTCATTTCATTATTTTTTTTTTAAATAAATAAATGTTACTTATTTTACATTTTTTTTAAGAATGATTTTCACTTTTAGCTTTATAAAGTCATTTCATTAAATCTTTCTAAAATAAATATAAATGTTACTTTTATTAATATAATGTTCTAATAATTAAATAATATGATATATATAATACATTTTATTTTCTTCTAAGAAAACTAGGATTTGCAGAGCACTTCAAGTGTGTGCTTTGTCAAGAAGTAAATGAAATAGTAGATCACTTATTTGTAGGGTGTGAGGTGGCAAAAGAATGTTGGCAGTTTGTTAAATCGAAGATGCAAATTTCTTACCCAATACCTTTATCTTTGTGCCGAGGACTTGTTTTCATCCTAGCCAGTATTGTTTAAACCTTCTTTTTTTTCTTGCATATGCAGAATTGCATCAATTCTTGTAATCTGGAATGTGGTGGGAAAAAAATAAAAGAATTTTTTAGGCAACAATCCTAGTCAATTCAACAGCTAAAGTAAAAAATTGAGAAATCAATATTAGAAGTAGCTAATGCATATGCTCAAGGTCACAAGAATGTATCTTCAGTGTTTACTGCTTGGGATAATTGGCTTTTGTAGAATTAGGAGTTTATATCTTTACCATTCAAAGGTGCTCAATTTATAGCCCCACAGTCAAAGGTTAATAGAAGGTTCAATGGTAGCCTCCTTCAAAAGGGTTTTCCAAGCTTAATTTTGATGGATCATCAAGGGGGAACCTAGGTTTATCAGGTGGGAGAGTAGTTATTAGGGATTGGAATGGTTCTTTGTTAGCAATCAAAGCAGTTCAATTGCCAAATAGTACTAATAATTTTGTAGAAGTGCAAGCATTGATTCATAGTTTCTAGTTAGCAAAATGTATGGAAATTGATAAGTTGCATGTGGAAGGAGATTCTCTTATCATTATCAATGCTTGTAAGAAGAGAAAAACACAAAACTAGAGATTGGGATATGTATTGGAGAAATTTTGGAGGGTGATAGACTCCTTTCATGAGATTCAAATTTCACATACATACAGGGAGGGCAATAAACTGGTAGATAGGCTTGTAAGGAGAGAAAAACACATAATTGGCGATTGGGACATGTATTGGACAACTTTTGGAGGGTGATAGACTCCTTTCATGAGATTCAAATTTCACATACATACAAGGAGGGCAATAAACTGGTAGATAGGCTTGCAAATATGGGGTGTGATGGCTAAGATCTTGAGGTAAAGGGGCAACATGAGATTGAAAGATTATATCCTCAATTACTAGAATTCATGATTGATAAAGGAAAATAAAAGTTTTTCCTTAGCAAATCTACTTACATCATCAAATTGGAGCTTACTAGCATGACTAATGGCAATAAACAATGATTAGTTGGTCTTTATTGGCAAGATAGTACATTGTCGAAATGACCTCATATGGAGTCTTCAACGTTTCACCTAGCTCCATCGGTGAGACTTTGTGTGGTCGGTGAGACCTCTTTCTTTGTCTTCACAATGGTTTGAGCTTGTGGTGTTGGCGGTTTCCCTTATTGGTGAGAAACCCCTCTATCAACATGAGTTCTTTCATTGTCTCATCGATAGACTAAGATCCCTTGTCTTGGCATCGTCGGTGAGAGGTTGCACCATTGCCAGGACTTTGAGCAATGTCTCTTCGACATGTCAATGTTACGCTGAAAGACTCTTGTCGGTGTGACTGTGGGTGGTTGATGAGACATTGTGAAATTTCTCATCAACATCCAAAACAAGTCTTGACAGATCTTGTCGATGAGACATTGGGTGTTCATTGTGACTTTGGAAGATGTCTCTTCAACAAAGTTTGTTATGTCGATGACTATGGTGGGACCCGAATTGTCAGGAGGAAAGTGATTGGTGGTTCAAGCTATGTTGACTCAACAATGGGGATCACATGGATGGTAAAGCAAGCATCGATGAGAACTTGGTGTATTGGTGAGAGAAGTTGGAATCTCTCTTCGACATGGTTGTTTTGATTGACAGTGTATTGTGATATGCACACATCGATGAGACTCGAACAGATCGACAAGAGATTCAAGAGGTTTCTAAAGGATAGGATAAAAATTTGGTATAGTTCGAGTGAATGGAAGAGTAGCAACTTAGTGCCCCAGTCCAAAGATAAATTTTTGCTAATATTTTGATGCAGTGTCAAGTTTCTCTTCAACCTTGTTATGCAGCAATGGACGTCACTGGTATTTGAATGAAGGAAATTTCTCTTGTCTCTGGTGAAGTAGTCATGGACGATGATGTTTTTGGGTATTCAATAATAGTTTACATAATATGATTGTATATGAAATTTTGAAATTTTATTTATTTGCAATCCTCAAAGTTCTGTATCTAAAGATGCGGATAAGTTGTAAAGCTTCTGGGGTAAATTTTGCCAATCTGATGCAGAAATAGATGTAAACCCTATATTATATTATATATTAATATATAGGCTTCCATGCCTTTTACTTAAAAAAATATACATTTTTTTATTTTTTATATTTATAAATTAAAAATAAATAACTTGTAATAAATAATCATTTTAATATATAACAATTTTATGTCAATAGTGTCATGGTATGATGGTTAAGTTATTGTGGTGTTATTTTTGCCATCAAGTTTCAAACCCCACTGAGGTGTAATTGTTGAATGTTTAAATTGGGGATGAGTTCCTCCATTTGTGACCTCAGTAGGTCAAAAATGTTTACCCCTTAAAATAATATATAATAATGTTATATTAATAAAATAAGAGAAGAAACATTGCCAACATATAATATCTAACTTTTAATTATGTTTAATATACATTTATTTTATTTATAAAATTTCTTTAATATATAATAGTTAGTAATATAGCATTTATTAAATATATTATTTATTTAAAAGTTAGTGATTAAATTAATATTTTAATATGAAACAGAAAATCCAATTAATTATAATAATAAATGAATAATAATATTTTAGTAATTATAATATTATGATATTAATATTACTAATAAAGTAATAATAATAATCTAATATAAATATATTATTGTAAATATAATAATAATAATAGTAATAATATAATAACAATATAATATTAAAATAATAATATTAATAATATCGCAATAGAATTGTCGCTGCCAAAAATGTCAAATATTTCTTCGTTGTCGAATCTTCACTACCCTAGGGTTTCAGTGCAGGTTGGCGAGACAAATGGAGATGGCACCCCGATGGTTGCCATGGCTAGGGATATCAACACAAAGGCCAACAGAGCATTAGGATCGCAGGGGTGTTTGGGTTTGCAGGGCAATCTAGGCAATTTTCCTGGTTCGTTGGCCTCCCCCAAGGCCCCTATTATGACACTTGAGGCTCCTTCAAGTGGTGGAAAGATCTGGGCATCAAAACATGCTTCCCACAACACCCCTGCTACACACATTCACGAGGGGAAGGTTGAAAATTCTTCCCACATTGGGTCAAACTTGTCTTCTTTGAAGAATCAATAGCATGGTGACTTGGTGCACAGAGTTTATCCTTTTGGGATAAGGCCGAGGTGGGAAAACCTTCATTTTTGGAGGCGACGATGAAATCGGGCTCCTTTGATGCAACGCAAAAAAAACCAAAATCTATGGGGGGAAACTTTGTAATAGGAATCTCAACATAGATCATGAGTGGGGAGGGCCCATCCAAGCCATCGGCAAACCTATCAATCTCAATTTTGATGGTGATATTAAATCAATAATTACAGAAAATCGAGATTATTTTGCTGCACACAGATTTATCTGTAGGTTTTGGCGCTTATGGCCAAGCCTTCCTGAACTCCATCAATGGATCACCAAATTCTAGCAATCAGCACTTAAAGATGATCTTGAAATTTACCCTTGTGTGGGGGATTTTTTCATTGTTTCATTTGATGAGGATGAGGATAGAAACATTGTCTTGCACATTTCATGGGCTTGGGGCCAACACCTTTTGTTGTCCAAATTGTGGCACCCCAATTTCAACCCATTGACAAAGGCCTTTAGTGTCAAACCGGTTTGGGTGCATCTCTCAAATCTCCCACTCCATTTTTGGAGTGATGCTTGCTTTGAAGCAATCAGGAACACATTAGGGAAACATTTGGTGATTGGCACAAAATCATCTGATTTCATGCACACAATATATGCTCAAATTTTGGTTGATTTAGACACTTCAAGGGATCTTCCAGTAGAGATAATCCTCAGGGTGGATGGTCAGTGTTGGGTTCAACAATTGGACTATGAAGGGATCCCTTTTTGGTGTCAGAGATGCTTCATTACTAGTCACCTTGCTGCACATTTCCCTTACTACAAAACCAAGGTATCACGCATTGCCACATGGTGGAAAGATGTTTCTCCAGAGCACTATGCAGTAGCTTCAAATTCCCCTCAGGAACATGTGATTCATGGGGACTGTTTGGAGGCACATCAAATGTCAACAATTGACCAAAGTCCTTGTCCCAATCTGGTGGACACCTTAGCTGTTGGGACAAATTTGGAGGAGACCACTTCATCTGACTACCTGCCACACTCATGCACAAGTGGGGATTCTATTTCTCCCCCTGCAACACCTAGAAATCCATAACAACCTAAAGAAGAAACCTAGGTGGAGGTGAAAAAGAAAAAGAAAAAAGACCAGCAATGGTTTGGTTGCCTACCAGAACAAGCGTCTACTCTCCCACTCCAAATGCAATGCAAAATCTGTCCAAGATTTGGGGGTTGCTAGCAAGTCTGAGGATAGGGGAAAACTTGTATAAGGTGTGTGAGGCCTGTTGATAGGCATCTTGGTTTTGATAAAGATAATCATTGAAATCAAGGCATATGCAATATAGGGGTGAATGTACAAGGTAGCAATGGGTAGAGGATTGTGAGCATAACTTTTAATGTAAAATTTGATTTGGAAAGTAATACAGGGTGTTGCCCCTTAGCAGTGATTTACCAAGCAAAAAAATAATAATAATATTAATATAAAAATTTTAATATTAATCATATAAAATGGGGTGTAGAACCTAACTCGATTGGCTAAAGCATCCTATTGTAGGCAAGAAGTCATGAGGTCTAGTATCCCATAAGTCTGCGTGGTACCGGTGGTGACTATCAATGCATCAAAAAAGTTTACCTATGCACTGCAGTTTATAGGGGGAGGCTAATTGGTTATATTAAATTATAATAATATATTATATTTTTTTCATCATTTTTTTTATTATTATTCAAATTAAAAATTTAGACACTTAAATTTATTTTTTATCAAAATGCATAACGTTAATTTATACTAAAGATATGAACATTTCAATGTTTAAATTAAATTAATAGAATCAATTTTTAGAAGAATTTAATATTTCTAGGTTAGATATTTAAATTAGGATTAGGGTTAGACCTAGGGTTTACGGTTTAGGTTTAGGTTTAGAGTTACAATTATGGTTAAGACTAGAGATGTGATTAAGATTAGGGTTTTTGGTTACATTTAGGGATGTAGTTAGGGTTAAGGTTAGGGTTATAGTTTATTGTTAGGGTTAGGAAAAGGTTAGGGTTATTATGGTTAATAATTCGGGGTTTAAAGTTACGTTTATAGCTATGGATAGTGTTACGATAAGGCTTAGGGTTAGAGATAGGTTTAGGATTATGATAATGGTTTAGAATTTATTGTTAGGATTAGGATTAGGGTAAGGATAAGAGTAAGGTTTAGGGATAGAATTAGAATTAGGATTAGGATTAGGATGTGAGTTAGGATTAAAATTAAGTCATGCAAAGAACTAATTAACAATACTATAACACTATAATTAACAAAACTTACCTTTATTTTTATTCACGTGAATAAAACTTACATTTATTTTTTTTAAACTAGAAAACAATAATTACAATACTATAAAAACAAATACTAAACCATGACACATATTTAATTTACACTCATTTAACTTTTTTAATTCAAATCACATTGATTTCTTTTCAAATGTGACGTTCTTGAAATTTTTAGTGTCTTATCAAGTGGACTAGTCTTACATGATTTGTTTATAAAGCAAAGCACGTGAATTGAAAGTTAGTATTATTTCTAAAGCATTTGTCTTTATACGACACAAGGAACAAAGAAAAGTCGTCTAAGCTGATAATGTTATTCAAAGCAAAAAAGTGGAATTGAAGAAGGAAGTTGGATAAACAGTATGAACACCACTGGACTGCTCCCCAACGTATTAACTTTCATTCATGGAATCCAAGTTAAAAAAATGGGTCTGTCAGGGAATCTTGTCTATGGTTAAGTTATTTTAATTTTATGGGCAGTTTTTTAACAATTTATTGCTACAGTCCATGAGAGTCGTTAAGCATACTTTTCTAAATTGCTAAAACCAAAAACGTGTCTAAATATCAAAGTCAATGAATCGTATTTAAATAAATTAATTAGTATTAAAAAATGGTATAATTATCAAAATTAATGGATCATTAGCTTAACAAGCTGGAATTTGTTTTGTAATGTATTTTCTGCTTTGTACAGCTTTCTCATTTCTCATTACAGTTTTCTTCTTTGTAATTGTATTTCATCAATACAAAAAAAGTCAGATCATATGTGAATAAATTAATTAATATTAAAAATTGATATAATTTATCTTGAATTATTATAAATAATTTTTTAGTTTTTAGTTAAGATTGTTTTTATTTTATTTATTTTGTTTCATTTCAACAATTATTTCAGTTTTATATATAGTTTTTAATTTTATTTTTGAAAAATGAGAATTTATAATTTTGATATTTTCTTATTTTAAAAAACATAGTAAATATTATATATTTAAATGTTATTTTTAATAGTTTTATTTGTAAACATTAATTAGAATGATGTTTTACATAATAAGAGCACAAAAGAAATACATAAAAATCAAAACATAACAATTTTTTTTAACTTTTTATTTTATTTTATCTTCTTATATTTATCTATATTCTTATTTAATTTACTTGGAATCAATATGATTCTATATTTGATAAATGATTATAACAATAAATAAAATAAAATAAAATATTTGACATAGCTTTTGGTCCCACTTCCACCTTCTGTTCAGGCTCAATAATATTTATGCACCCTTGCAGGTATCCAATCAAATTAAGTTTACAGTGTCCATCCAAATTGTTCTGTTAAGGGAAGTGAAATGGAGATCCACTTTGCTAAGAACTTTTGGTCAGATCTTAAAACACTGGTATGGGCATCTTTAGGACTTTGTTACTTTTTATATCTCATAATATCAGATGAACGGGGAGCCTTGAGAAGGCGGGCAGGGTGGATCCCGGGAAAAGCCTTGATTCTCAGCGCGCTCACAATTCAGGCTTTGTCATACATGGACATCATGTCTGTCAGCATTTCAGACGAGCCCAACATTTCGGATGTGGCAAAGTTGCTTGGCAGTCATCTCCTAATTGACAGCGGAAGGCTGGTAATATGCGTGTTCATGGGCTATCTGCTGCCCGGAATGGCCCAGTCTGGCTCTGGAGACCAATGGGGAGATATTTTTGCCTTGGCCATCACCTTATTCAGTGATATCGCCTCTGAGCTCTACTTTCTCCACAAGTGCAAATACCTCTTCAAGCTTATCCACACCTACAGCTTAGACTACACCAGCTTCGACTACGATTTTGAGCAAGTTATGGTGAATGAATTGCAGCAGCAGCCATCACTTGAAAATTGGTACAGAGCATCCAGCGTGGGTATAGTAGTGTCTGTTATACTCCTCATCCTCCTTTTAGGCTCTACCATTCCTACAGGAAACACCATTCGAGGGATTCTCTCTCAGATGATCGCGGTGGCTCTCTATGCTAAAGGAAGACAATTCAAGTCAAATAAAGGGATTGAGAAGGACGTGGTCATAGAGGTTGAAGAGTTGGTGTCTTCCGAGTCAAAGAAAGGGGTTGAAGAGGAGGTGCTCGAATTGTTTGACGAGGAGGTGTTCAAATCATGGCTTGTGGCTCGCGCTTGCCGGCCCGATTATGTCATCGCCAGGTCTGTGTTGAGCTCAGCAGCGGGCACGGTGGTCACACTGCGCATTGGGTTTTCGTTACTCAAATTCAAATTCCTTAAATATAAGGATATTATTCAGTACAACGATGGTCTCGACCACTTACGGCAGGCCACGTTGTTGCTTCAGGGTGCTTTCATCCTTGTTGGGTGGATAGCCATCTGTTGGAGATGGATCACGGCCATTGCCTACTTTCCAAAATCAAATGAGATGAGAAGTCTCTTTAGTGTGGAGGGTTTCTGGAGAAGGAGCATCATGGAGCTCAGATATGGCTGGCAAAATCACATTGCTGATCTCAAAGAAAAGATACCGAATGCTGGGACCCTCAGAAATAAATTCTTACTGGGTGTTCAAGTCTGCTTCTTTACTTCAGCAGAGATGTCCGTGCCCTATTTTCTCATGCCATTGCAGACTCTTGTGGTACTGTTCGCCAAAGTTTGCTGGTTTTTGTCACTGATTGTCATCAGGCCGATTGTGCGCCGGGACCCGGATCGGGATGAAACAAAACAATTTGCCATATACCAGAATGTTTTGGAGCGGGTGCGAATGCCGGGAGAAACCGCTGAAGAACTGTTGAGAGCCAACCTCATTGCCATCAAACAGACAGAGCAACGCATGAGAGAGGGAAGGACGAAGGGCGAAGGCTGCAAAGAGTTGATTGAACTTATTAGTAAAGGGCGTGTAAAACAACCAGAGTTTGAACCACTGCAAATTGTGGAAGAGTATTTCCCCAATCTGGATAAAATGTTGTGGAAGATGACGGCTGTTTCTTATTTCAGAATCATAGTCGCACTATTCCCCAGGAGTGCGGAAGAAGCTAAGACATTGATCGATCAGGCAGGAGATATCATGGATTTCTTAGACAGAGCAGACATCGAAGACGATGAAACGTGCCTTTTAAACAGCCTGGGCAAGGCTGCAGACCAAGAATTCAAGAAGGCGAAAGGGCAAATGGACTCTAGTGCGGCTTCAGAAGTACAGGATACGATCAACGAACTACAGGATAAGATCACCGGGCTTGTGAAACAGGATGAAGAGCTTCAGAAAAAGTTCCATGATGCAACAGTGGAGGCACGCGATGCCACGAAGTTGAAGGAAATAGCAACCAGCTACAGCTTGTACCGAGCGTGCAACCCTAGACTGAAAAACAATGATTACAATGTGGAAGAATTGATGAATATGGGAGACGCGATAGAAGCCGACTTCCACAATTTTATCAGTTATTGTGTTTACGAAGCGAGAGCTCTGCTGGTAAAGAAATGTGGGGAGTGGGCAAGGAATTTTGAGGAAGATAAAATATGGGAGGTGATTTCTGTAGCAGGGCAGGTGAAAGGGGTGCTGGAAATTAGTAAGCCTAAATAGAATCGATCCTCACCTTCTTGCTTTTTTTTCTTTTTTCTTTTCGTTTGGACTGTATTTGAGAATGTTGAAGCCGTCTTAGTAGGTGGTAATTGCTAGGGAAGTAGTGCTTGCTTAACTGTTGGGTGTTGTGACCTTAAGAATATTAAGGTTTAAATTTATATGTTGCAATGCATTTTCAGATTACCTCAATAATGTTATTATTGTTATTATTTGAGATTTAATGATTGCTGTATTATACATATTGAGGATGAAGAATCGAGAAATATTATCAATTTTTTTACATTTGGATGGACATTAACTCTTAAATAATATTTTATCTACATCAATTGATTGCCTCATGTTATATATTTACATATGTATGGAATTATTACAATTTAGGAACTTTGACGTTGAAGAATCATTTCATCACATAAAGTATCTAGCCATACCCATCACATTCCTTTGCTGATCTATACATATAGATACACAATATTGAAAGAAATCAAATGATAGTTATTAAAGACAATGCAGATTTACTGAAGTAGGCTAGTCTTCAAAATTCTTCCTAGCAATTGATTTATGGTCACTTTATTGATGACTCTTTCCTCACTCTCCTCAAGGAGTCTAGAACACTGTAAATCAAGCCTTGCATTGCTTGGATATTTTTTCAAAGCTTCAAGCTCTAACATTTAATGGCAAAAGACACAATATTATTCTCATCCTTTCTTCCTAGGTCAGCATGGATTGATTCTTTCAGGTGGAAATGAATTGACCATGTGGAAGTCTTTAGATTCTTGGAGATCTCCTTTGTGTTCTAGGCCTCAGCCATTGATATTTTGCAAGCTATTACTACTAAATTTGAGAAAAAGCTAAAGTATTGGATTACAAAGCCTCTCTCATTGTCCAATAAGTTTCAAGTTTGTACTAAACTTCTTACAAACACTCATGTCCACTATTCCTCATGTCGGTTTCCTTCTAAGGATTCATACCTAAAGATTGAAAAACTCCTCCATAATTTCCTCTAGGAATCTAGTGAGGGGCATGAAGGCTCCCATTAGAGCACTCCATGGTAATGAAGCTTGGAAAATTATTGTTCAACATTACATTAGCACTCTCGTCCCTTATGGATGCCTTGCTTGGAAAGGCCTACATCAAGGTACAATGGGTTATACATCAAGGTACAATGGGTTATCCATCAACTCAAAACCCATTTGGTGGTCTCTCATCCTCAGGTCTCAAGCCCAGCCTTTGGCCAAGCAACTATAAAATGCCCATTGTTCTACCCATTGATTTTACTATGTTTTTACCCACATGTGAATAATTTATGATACTAACACTTACTCAATATTTTTTTTATTTTCTAATCAAATAACAAATGCACATATGACACAACTTCCTTCAAACTTTCTCATTGTCTTTTAAAGAGACATTACTAAATTCCAAGTAACGAATCCATATTATATAATTTCATGATAACATTTCCCATTTACAATTTCTCGATAAGAATAGAGATAGATGTTTACATACTTCGAGTGCAAGTCATCTTTTCACCCACTCTTTAGCTCAATTTGGTATTGAAAATTCACAAACATAACACACATTCAATCTAAAATGTTTACATAACAAACTGTCCAACAAGGTTACTCCCTATCCCATGGATTATCCTAACCCCAAGAATAACTAAATTAATCACATGGGTAAACATAACATCCCAACATTAAGTGACTCTATTTCAAAAAGTATAGTCACAACATTAAGTGTCTTCATTTCAAAAGTATGATCTCAACAATAAATGACTCCATTCAAAGGTATAGTCAACAATCAAGTGATCATAAACAATCTTAAAACCCCTACATTCAATATGACTCAATATTCTTGTGTTTACTATGTTTATTATATTCATATATAATCTAGAGGGCATTGGACTAAGAAGAGTTTGTGCTTCTACACCTAAAAGCCCTCTTCTCAATACGGCTTTGGGTTGTAAAAACATGAGACCCCTTTTTGAATCTCGTGAATAGGAATAGACTCTTAGTCAGAAAATAAGAAAATAACATAATTAGAAAATACATTTTTCAACCCTAATGTTGAATATTGTTATAAAAATCAAGTTTACACCCTAACCCTGGGAAAAGACTCTCTTCCTATGAGTAATCAATCAAGTATAGACTATCAACATGGTTTGCATAACATCACAACCTATCAATGATGACATGTCTATCATACCATTATTCTTGTTGTATTACTAACCTCATTATCCACAAAGGTTCACCTAGCATCATAAGCTAATAGTTTCAAGATAGAAATTCAAGGTAATATTAATTTCCATACTTCACATCTTATGTAACTTACGTATAGTCTTAACAAACTAAGTATAGTTATGATAGCATTATAACCATGCAATTCCATTATATAGTATATATATATGCATTCCCAAATAAAAAGGTTTCACCAAAACTAGACTCCTCTAAGAATCATGCAAGCTTATCCAAAGTAAGAAATAAACGAAGTTCATAAAATGAACATAACATGAATTAAAATCATCCTTTCCCAAACAAAGGCATTCTTAAAAAATAACATTCAACATAAAGAGTAGAGTAATATAAATCAGCATGCTTGGATATATAGCCCAATTGTTATTATTATTTCCCAAGATCAATCTCTACTATCCCGCGTGTTACTCCTTCTAAACTTAAACTATCACCGAACTCTAGCCTCTCATGAAAAAACTCTCAATAATTACAATTGCATGTAAAGAACTCTCCTTCTCACAAAAGCTCTCTAAAATATGCTCACCCAGAAAACTATAGCGGAACAACGAATGAAGAAATCTGATTGGAAAGTGTAACCAAAGGTAGAGAGAATGCCCCTATTTATACAAAAATTTAAGCATCTTAAAGCTGCAATTAAGCTACTAAATCTGCCACCTTCCTATTCCAAATGCATCGACTAGGCCCAAGAAGAGAGATGTGGCTGCTTAAAACACTAGTTTGCAAACACATATACAGTCCAACTTCCTTGTTGAAGATGAGTTGCTCTTGTCTTGTTGACAACAATGGTTTAAGCTCAAAAAATGCAACCTACAAGTTTCCTTATTGCAATATAAGTTGACTACCTCAACTAGCTCGTGGAAAATACCAAGTCTCATGCTCTAAAATAATATGCATTGGATTATGGCACAAGCAAAAGACTTCTTACTATTTTATACTTCCCAAAATATGGCACCAGTAATTCATATTACACACCCTATGTAAAAGTTTAACAAAGTCAACAACATTATGTATATTACTTATGTGTTGTTAAATGCATTATGAATTATTCTCCTATGCACTATATGTGGACAACTTTTAGTGCTTTCAATCTCCTCTTAATACTATTCAATATTGCATTTAAAACATGCTTACTAAACTATGTGTTGTGATTTGAACTTTCTTTCCTATGCAGTTAGCATCCATTACCTCTGTTATGTGCACTAACATACTATGAGTTGTATTTACTCCTAACTTATGTGTTGGCTTAAGCATAACCATTCATTCACAATATGCTAGATTTTAAACTCTCATTGCATTCAAACACCAACATTTTGCGCATGGGTTTTACTCACAACAACTTTAATATATAATACATCACCTACTATGGTGTTGGTTTAAGTGTTTTTAATTCTTCTTTTAATTGTATCCACTTTACATTATATTTCAAGCTTATACGATGCATAAAACATGTTATCTTTTGTTGTTTCAAAATGCACTCGAGGCTTGCATTTATTGCGCATGTATATTGGCACGACTTGGTTTATTTATAAGCCTTTCAAATGTATTTACTATATGCATATTTCCTAACATTTACAGCTGCCTTTATTAATAAAGACCTCTATTGCACTACTCAAGCTTAGCAATATATATATGCCCATGGTCAAGCCATTATAAAAAAAGTCTATCTTTATCTATGAGTGAGCATCATACATTTATGTGTTTTGAAACACTTATAATATATATCCTTCAGTATATATAGCATTTCAAATATATATATCTATATATATATAACAACATTCCTTAATTTTATATATGTGTGTGTGTGTGTGTGTTTAGAAGTTTCTTTTGAAGATATTAGGACTGGTAGGGTGTGGCACCTAGTCAACATCAATGCTCCTAATTCTATAGTTTCTAGGAATCAGTTGTGGAGCTCATTGTTTGTTCTTCTATCTAATAATATTAATGAGAAATGGATGCTTGCTAGAGATTTTAACACTCCCCTTTACCCCTCGGAGAAGCTTGGCTGCCTAGATGACTTCTCTGATAGTATGCTTGATTTTGCTAGCTTTATTTCCAATCAAGGTATACTTGATGTGGATATATCATGTTCCAAATTTACTTGGTTGAAAAAATGTATTGGTGACAATCTTATCCAAGTGAAGTTGGATAGATTATTGACTTCTGGGGATTGTGACATCTTGGCTAAACTTCAATTATCTACTTTGCCAAGATCCACCTCAGATCAAATTTGCTTGGTTTTAAATTAGGAGGAAATTAGGAAGTTTGGCCCCTTTCCCTTAATATATGAAATAATGTGGAATTTGCACCTGGAATTCAAAGACCTCATAAAGTGGTGGTGGAATTTTCCATGTCAAGGTACCCCCACATTTTGAATAGTCTTGAAACTCAAAAGAATAAGACATAATGTCCAAGGCTAGAACAGAGTTCCATTTGGAAATATCTAACATATAAAGAAAAATATCATCCAAGAGCTTAAATCTATCTAAGATGGAGGTTGGGGTGGCCTATGAGTAATTTTTTGTCAGAGAAAAGGAATTAAGAAATGAATGGTTTTTAGTTGCTAGGAAAGAGGAGATCTTATGGAAATAAAAGTCAAGGGTGTAGTGGTTGAATGAAGGTGGAAAGAATACAAAGTTCTTTTTTTAATCAAAAATGAAACACAAGAAAATAAATAGAATATGTTATCTTTTTAAGGATAATAGGGTCCTCCTTACTAAAGATGAAGAATTGGAATCGAAAGCCATTTCCTTTTTCAAAGATGTTGGTAGAATTCAACACTCCTCACATGATGATCTTGAATCTCTACTGGAAGTCATCCCTAAGATGGTTATCCCTCTGGATATTAAGTCTTTGGAATGCAGGGTGTCCTTGCAAGAGGTTAAATTGATCATCTTCTCCTTTGGAGCCTTCAAGGCTCCAAGCCCGGATAGCTTCCCTCTTGCTTTTTTTTGAGATTTATGGGATATCATCGCATACGACTTCCTCCTAGCTACAAGAGACTTCTTCAGGGATGGAAGACTCCTCAGGTAGTTGAACTTGACCTTTATAGTTCTGGTTCCCAAAAAGGATGATGATATTTCTATTTCTAACTACCGCCCAGTAAGTCTTTGCATATCATGTATAAAATATTCTCAAAAATCATGGTCAACAAGCTAAAGCCATTGCAGGAAAAAATTGATATCTAGAAACCAAAAGGGTTTGTGGGAGGGAGACAAATTCTAGATGCAGATATTGTCTCTCATGAGGTGATTCATTCTATGGAACATTCCAAAAACCCAAGAATGGCTCTTAAATTGGACATATCTAAAGTTTATGATAGGGTTTCTTGGGATTTATTATTTGTTGTTTTGGAAAAATTTGGATTGAGGGGAAGATTTCTAAGACTTATTAAGGAGTGGCTATCTAGAACCAGCTATGTTGTTCTCCTTATTTGTTCCCTAAGTTAAGCAATTCACTTGTGGAAAAGGATTATGACAAGGTGACCTTACTTTTTATATTGTCACTAAAGTCTTGGGCTGAAATCCCCTAAAGAATCTTGAAGGTGGACAGCTTCATGGGATTCGTATTGCTTCTTCTTTGGCTCTTGTATCTCACCAACAGTTTGTTGATGATACCTTTTTGTTTGGGTATGCTTTTGTGGTAGAAGTAGCTAATTGGAAGGTCATTCTTAATAAGTATGTTGATTCCTTTGGCCGATTTATAAATTATAACAAGAGAAAACTATACTTCTTCAATACTCCTCAACAACTGAAGGACAAGATTCTAAGAATCATTGGGTGTCAGATGGCCGATGTCTTGGACATTTATCTTAGCCTTCTTGTTTGAACAAGAAAGCCTCCAAACTCTTTCTGGAAGTGTATTATTCAGAGAATCCAAAGGAAATTAGTTGGATGGAAGGGGGAGATACTCAGCCAAACAAGTAAGCTTCAGCTCCTAAAATATTCTCTCCAAAACATCTATGTCTATTATCTATCTCTTTTTAAAATGCTTTCTTTTATCATAAGGAAGATTGAACAAATTCAAGAAACCTTTCCCTAGTCAAGGATGGAAGATAAAACAAGGTGTGCTCTCCAAAAAAGTTGGGAGAGCTTGGAATTAGGAGATTAAAGGAGTTCAATAAGGCCTTCATGAGAAAGATGGGATGGCTCATGATCCAAGGAAAGAAAGACTAGTCGAGCATCCTCAGTGCAAAATATATGAGGAATGACCCCCCTAGTAGCCTGTTGTCCCCCTAAAACTTACCAAGAGGATCAGCCTTTTGGAATAATATTTTAAAAACTAGGAATTTTCTACAGCAAGGATCTAAAATGAAGGTGGGTCTATCAATTTTTGGGAAGAGGTGTACGGAAAGAGTCCTAAGCTATCTTCGATGGCTGAATTGTTTCCCCTTAAACATGACCTCTCATGTATTTATGGTAATTCCATCCATGGGTATATTAACTGGTCTGAGGAGACTCCTAGATGGAGAGATTTTGAACAAGATGTTATTAATCTAAGACTAAGAAGAGGAAGTAATGTGATGCCCTATCTGGATCTATTTTCCACCCTTAACTCCATTTTGGGAGACTATTGTTTGGTTGTACAAGGTGACGTTGATGATTAGATAGGGTGTGATTCCCCCTCGGGGGCCTTCTCAGTGAAATTTTCTTATAAAAAATTAGAGGGGTCCCCCTCAACTAATCAAAGTTTCAATTGGAACCTATTATGGAATGCCAAATCATCCCAAAAGTCAACTGATTTTGGTGGGTTGCTATTCATGAGAGAATCCTCACCATTGATGTTCTCAACAAGAGGGGTGGTCAATTTGTGAACAAATGTGTTATTTGTCTCTCGGTAGAGGAGACTATCAACCACCTTCTAATTCATTATCCTTTCACTAGGGATGTTTGGTCTTTGGCCTTGAATAATCTCCTTTCTGATCAGGTGTTTCCCAGGGACTTGAAGGAGATTTTGAATCAATGGAGCTTGATCCCTTTTTCTCATCCTATAATTAAGAAGATTTGGAAACAGGTTCCCCCCTTGGTTTTTTGGCATCTTTGGAAGGAGTGAAACAATAGAATCTTCAAGGAAAAGCAAAGGAGTAGTGGTGAGGTGTTCTATTATGCAAAGTAGAAAATTGTTGACAACCTAATGCAAGAGCATCCACGGGCAAGAAATACCCTGCATCATTTTCTGATCAAATAAGGGTTGATCATGTTCTATCGGTAGGGCTTTAGCTATTCGGTGGGACATTCCTTCTTGTCTCGTCAATGAGCTAATGGTGTTGCATTGTCATCGATGAGAGATTAACATTTTGGCGGGATGATGTCCCCTGTCCTACCAATAGTCTGATGGTGGATGTAGTCAACGGGATAGTGCTTTGTCACTAGAACATGGATGGTGGTCTCCTCGATAGAACGATGTTCGATGTGCAAAGTGTTCATTGGCATGACATAATGATTTCATTGGGACCATATTTTATGTCCCATCGATGGTCTGATGGCTATAGTGAGTGAAGGAGTACATAGAGGTTCATCGGTGTGAGGTTCTCTTATCAGTGGGACAACATTTGTTGTCCCTTCGATGGGCCAATAATGTGATGATGACATTTCTATAAGTCTCATCAGTGAGACTTGCTTATTTTGGAGGGAGATGTTTTGGTGTCCCATCGATGCGACGATGTTGGGAAGGACAAGTGGTAGATGGAGAGCTTATTCATGACACCTAGCGAAGTGATTTTTGATGTATTCCACATTGTTGTTATTGAATAAATATTCATTGGTCGATTTGGTGGAGTTGTTGATAACAACATAATGACTTGGTGGTTTTAGAAGCTCACTAGAAAATAGAACAGTACTACGATAAAGAAATACTTATGAGGCTAGGCCGACATACAAGAAGGGATGCTATAAAAAAGATAGCCCAAGAGTCGGAAGAGATAGGAGAGGTGGTGGTGGAGTAGTCCATAGTATGGTCAGTTGGTAAGAAGAGAGAGCTGACCAGATCGAGAGAGGAGCCAAAGAGGCTAGACTATTGAGATTCTAAGGTGAATCTGTTTAAAATTTGAAAATGATTGTAATGAAATTCCATTTAATGGCATGTAATGTTGTATTAACATTTCAGTAATAAAAGAAAGCTATGTTTACTCACATTTTTTTGTGTCAAGCTGTGTTGTTGTGTGAGTAAGAGCTTGTAAGGGGCATATTTGAGTTAGCCCCTACATCAGAACCTAAATTCAAAAGCCTTTGGACTCTCAAAAACTATTCCCAACTATTTTGACATCAGAATCAAACAGAGTTGGGGTGTTAACTAGGACTTGACCAAGGTTAACTAGGCCAACATCATTAGTAGAAAATTAACTCTTTGGAGGCCCCGCTGAAGATTGGGTTAAAGTAAATTTTGATGACCAATCTAAAGGAAACCCAAGGATGGTTGCTTTTGGAGGCCTAATAAGATACCATAATGGGAGATACATCAAAGACTATACTAAATGCATTAATCATGCTTCCAGTGTGGAGGCAGAGGCCTCGGCGACCTAGAGAGGTATCAAGAGGCTAAGAGAACTTGGCTTGCATAAAGTGTTAATTGAAGGAGATTCAAAATTGATTGTGGATTGCCTTAATTTCCTTGTTGGGCCCCCTGGAAAATCAACAACCTTATTCAAGACTCCAAATGTGGGTGATCCCACAATACTAGTTTACAATTTTGGCCAAACTGGACAATGAACTATTTTTTTCTAACTAAATCTTCACTTTTGGGCACCTATAGCAGCTAAACCGTGAGGAATTTGAATATGATGCAAACTAGTGATTTGTGAAATTTTGTCTGTAGATTCTAAATATATTTTTTTCAAAAATTTTGGAATCATATTGCACTTCTTTTTTCATCTCTTTCAAAAACTAGTTTTTTCAGTAAACATCATTTTTAAGGAGTGATGCTCACCGTATAACACATAACTTTTTTTCCATGAAGGATAAAATTCTTTTTCTTTTGTAATGATATCTAGTTTGGTTTCTTAGTGTTTTAATATTTTTCCTAATCAATTTGAGTCAAACCAATTACAATTCAAATATATTGTATACACAACTTTTTTTTTGTATCAAAATTCAAAAAAATTGTTGGATCAAGGACTTCAATATCTAGTGCACTCATATTTTTCAAAAATTGATAATCTTCTATTTTTCCACATGTAGAACAAAGAGCTTGATTTTCAATGAAAAACCTACATTCACAAAAATAAAAAAATAAATATAATAATAAATTAAATTTATTTAAAATTATACTTTTGGGAAGCTTATAATAAGGAATACATACTTACAAAAATAAAAGTTTAAATGAATTCATTTGATCCCCCAAAGGTAAATCAAAAGTGGTTTTTACATTTTGATAGGTGTAAAGGAGATGTTATAGGTATGGTTTAAAACTAGCGGGGTTCTATCCAAGGGGGTTTGATCTAAGGTAGTTTGATCAAACCCTCTTCAATTGGAATGCTTTAAATGAAACTTTTTAAGGCTTAAATCATTATATTTTCTAAAAATATGTGATTTCAGTAAAAATCATAATCTCCCAGAAATTGTAAACCAGCTTTGTGGGATCACCCACGTGTGTTGTCCTCTATGGAAGGTTTTTCTATGTCTCATATTTTGTATGAAGGAAGCAATGTTGCAGACGTGATCACTAATATGTGGCTCTCTTTTCCCCAATGGAAATTCTGGGAATTTGAGCATATTCTAACTCAAATTAAGGAGTATCTAGCTAAGGAATGGCTTAGAGGGTCCTATCCTAATACACGATGATTTATCTTTTCTCTCTGGTTGTCAAGTTGTGTATCTGCCAAAGGGAAGGGCTCGTTGTATAACCCCTTTTTAAATTTGAATTTTAACTATAACATTCAATTATTGATGTGGCATAAAAGATAAGGTCTAGCTCATATGGTGATGTGTATCAATTGTAATGGTGAGGTGGAGTACAGGGTGGATCGTATGATGTCTTCTCGCCCTGGTATTTCTACCATATGTATTTTTATGCACTGGAAAGAATCTAATCATCAATTGACATTGACAAGAAATTTTAAGGGAAAGTCTCCTATGACATGGGATAAATTTAATAATAATGAAAAGGTGAGCATCATCTGGACTTATGCTTTTGTAAATTTATTTACCTCGAGGTTGATTATTTAACCCTTATAGATTATCATGAGGGGGATTTTATTGACATGACCAAGGTTCTTTTTCCTCCTGATGCTAAGGATCTGAGGACTATTTTAATAATGATTTCTAAGCTATGGAGCTATTTTTTAATGAAAACTCACATATTTCCTATGCTCCTAATGTTCAGTTGTCTTTTCAATGGATGCTTGGGCTGCAAATGGATTTTACTATTCATTATTATCAAATGTGGTAGTTGTATCCACATGGATTGTGGGTACTGTACAAGTTCAGTGAAATCTAGTGGATGTTTTATCAGAGTCGATCATTTCTGAAATGACTTGTGCTAAAGACATCTATAGACCCTTTTGAAAGTTTAGCAACTTCAACATCTTGCTAAAGGATGTTTGTGCCACTATTTTTCTACTAAATTCTAGCCACGACTATATTATTGTGAATTTAAATTTTTTTCCCACTATAACTATTATGGTGTTGGGTTAAAATTTATTCCTTTGTCATTGTTATTGTATCACTATGGGGGGTCCCAAAAATTGATCTAAGTCACTTTCTTATGTGTTGTTGAGGCAGAATATGGATCTTTGGAGGATTTTTGAAGATGCAGGAATGACGCATTTCTTCATTGCCATGACAGGGTTCAACAATGACATAATTACTAAATTCTACAATTTTTGGAGAGGTGACAGAGTCCAAATTGGAAGTATTGACTTTGAGGTGTCCCCCAGGCTGATTGTTGTGGAAATTGGGTTACAGTATAGTGGTCTAAGGATTCTAAAATTAGTAATGGCAACTACCAAAGGTTTATTGATAGTTTTCTTGAAGGGGATGAGAAGCTTGAAAGGTGTAAGAATGGTTATGACATGGAATGGCTCTAGGCCCCTTACAAGCTTTCTTGTGTGCATATCATGAACTATTTCACCCTAGAGGTCAGGTACACTACAATTCATGGGTACCACTTTCCCTTTCTTTTCCATATTCATAGGAATGAAAAGATAAATATACCTTTCTTTCTATTATCTTCTCTTAAACAATGCAAAGCTAAGGGAGCCTCACCTCCCCTTCATCAAGGCCTAATTTTGTGCCTCTATAATTATACCTAAGCCATCACTCCCCTCCCGAGCCCCTCTTCTAGTAACAACCCCAATGCTAATGTTGCTCTTGATAATCAATTGGAACCCCTCCCTTCTCAAGTCAATTCTCACAGCGAGGGTACTTCCTCTGCTAAACCTCCCCCCAAAAAAACCCTATCATGTCATCTATTTTGAAATAATCCTCTATTAAATGTCTCCTCACCAAAGGGGATCGTATTGTCCATAATGTGAAAGGTAAGGAGAGTTTCTCTAACCCTTCGAGCATCCCCTTGGGAGCTAAAAGAAAGGGTCTTGATAGTGTTGAACCCAATACTACCAAAAAAATTACTATTGAGATCAGAGAGCAAGATGAACATGGAAAAACAAATAACTCTAGCAATGGGAAAGGTTGTAGAAGGTCTGCAAGACTTGTAGAAAAATTGGCTTAAATGTCATGCCCTCTATTTTGAAACAATCCTTTATTAAATGTCTCCTCACCAAAGGGGTTCCTGTTGTCCATAATGTGAAAGGTAAGGAGAGTTGCTCTAGACCTCTGAGCATCCCTTGGGAGCTAAAAGAAAGGGTCTTGATAGTGTTAAACCCAAGACTACCAAAAAAATTACTATTGAGATTAGAGACCAAGATGAACATGGAAAACCAAATAACTCTAGCAGTGGGAAAGGTTGTAGAAGGTCTACAAGACTTGCAGGAAAATTGGCAAAGGGAAAAAAATTGAGCTTTGAAGAAACTGGTGATGACCCTAAAGAAGAGGCTCCAACCACTATTAATTAGAGAAAAAAGAAGTTGTCTATGGTTTTGGGTGAATACCTCTTAGAGGACTCTGCTAGCAGTGAAGAGGATGAGGAGTTCGAAGGTGCTGACCAACAGGTGGTTGAGGACTCTGAGGACAATGATGATGAAAGATCTAAGGAAATTTAGAAGGAAATTGAGGAAGTGGTGATGAAAGGCACAGAGGATGTGGGAGAGCAGGCCATGATGGACATGGAAGAGGATATGCAAGGGAAAGATAGGCCCCTATTGTTTTATCTCTCCCAATTCCAAAAATTGCAAGATCAAGTGAACAATATAGAAATGGCTTTCAATAAGTTAATGTCTACAATTGGGCATCATACAGAAGGCCATTTTTGGTACTGTGAATGGGGTGACTAAATTTTGGAAAGATCTGAGGAAGATGAACTCCTCTTAGGATGAGGAGATGCAACTAGATGATAAAACTATTGAGGTAATGGAATAATGTAGTGAGGAGATGAAGCAGCTAATTAAGGAATGGAACTTCATCTACAATCCAAGAGAATATGGGTGTTTTTTGTCTCTATTTTTTGGTTACTCATCTATGGAACTATTTGGGCCTGCATGCCCTCGATCATGTAAGCCTTCGCTCTAGTTTTTGGTTAGTGGTTTTGGTTTGGTTCATGTTGTTTTTTTCTAGTTAAGGTGGTTGTTCTATTGGAGGGTGTTGTTTTGTGTTTCACCCCTACTATTTTATTCTGGTAGTTATGTTGGAATGTCAGCCTATTCCTATTTTTTGGTTGGGTTCAGGGTCCCTTTCTCCTACTTTTGTGTTATATATATACATATATATACACATATATATATACATATATATATATATATACATATATGTTTATATATATATATATATATATATATACATATATTTATATATATATATATATATATACATATATGTTTATATATATATATATATACATATATGTTTATATATATATATATATACATATATGTTTATATATATATATATATGTTTATTAAAACCAATAATTGTCAAGCATATATACTAACCAATGCACGTAAATATATATATTATTGTTATATATGTATATATGTATATATGTTTTACACGATACATATATATATTCATATATCATATTTACTATTTTTTAATAAGTACACATACATATATTCACTGACAAATATATACATAGGTGTGTATATGTATTGGTTCATATATATCTACACAAAGAAGAATATATATTCGATACAGAGATTTAGTCATGTAATTCAAACATAAGAACAATCACAAAATGAAGACCAACAAACCAAGACCAATTCAAATCATTGCCAAACTATGACCAAGGGTATACTTACCAATTTCCCAATCTAACTTGACTCTTCTTAACCAACTAGGGTGTGAGTGTGTGATAGCTCAAATAGGCATATTAAGGGTTACTAGACCAATTTATTCTCCTATGTGATACTCCCCCTCTTTTGGAGGCTTGAATGTGTTCCTACATCCAACTTAGTGCATCACAAAGGTAGTTATCCATTCACATGATATTCATTTGCATCATCAAGGCTTTAGAGTAGTCACATTGCAATACATATTCATTCATCACATCTTCCATCAGTATAAAACGTAATCATTCCTTCAAAAGAAATAACATCTTAATGCATATTTCAATATTTTATTCACCTATTAAACATATTAAGGTCATGATTTACATTTATCGTCATATTTACTCGTTAAGGTAAAAGTAACTTGGTAATTGAGAAACAGGGTGTAATGTATACTTGTAGTGTCTAAGTTAATGTTTTGTAAACTTGGTGAAGGTCACACAATTCAGAGGATTAACAAACTAAACATTCCACTTGACATTGCTTAAGACTGCATTAGATTATCGATCAAGGAGCATAAGCTTATGATGGTGCAACAAGATATATTCCTTCATGGACTCAAACTACTTCAAAATAACCTACTTAAGTTATTCTAGTTGTTGGAAATTCATAAAACTAGAAAACATTAAAAGTAAAATTGAACCTTAGTTGCTACGGGTACCTACAGTAATGAATGTAATTGAACTACCTCTAATTTTATTTAAGTAAAAGTTGAAAACTTATTTAATATTACTACAATGTGGGTGATCCCACAAAGCTAGTTTACAATTTCTGGGAGATTCTATTTTTTGTTGAAATCACATTTTTAGAAAATATAATGAGTTAAGCCTTAAAAAGTTTCATTTAAAGGATTCCAATTGAAGAGATTTTGATCAAACCACCTTAGACCAAGCCCCCTTGGATAGAACCTCGCTAGTTTTAAACCATACCTATAACGGAGTCTCCTTTACACCTATCAAAATGTTGATAAAAAACCACTTTTGATTTACCTTTTGGGGGATCAAATGAATTCATTTAAAATTCATTTTTTGTATGTAGTCCTTACTATAAGCTTCCAAAAAAGTATAATTTTAATTAAATTAAATTTGATTATTATATTTATTTTTTATTTCTTGTGAATGTAGGTTTTTCACCAAAAATCAAGCTCTTTGTTCTGCACATGTGGAAAAATAGAAGATTATCAAAAAAAAATTGAAAAATATGATTGCACTAGATATTGAATTCCATGATCAAACAAAAAAAAAAAAGAATTTCGATACACAAAAAAAGTTGTGTTATACAATCCGCCTATGTCTGAATTGTAATTGGTTTGACTTTGAAACTTGATAAAGGAAAAAATATTCAATAAAATGCTATGAAACCAATTGCAAGCACTAGATATCGTAGTTACAAATCTAAATTCAAAAAACTTAGAATTTTATCCTTCATAGAAAAAAAGTAATGTGTTATACGGTGAGCGTCACTCCTTAAAAATGGTGTTTATTGAAAAAAAAATCGAAGGAGATGGAAAAAGAAGTGCAATCTAATTCCAAAAATTTTGAAAAAAATATATTTAGAATCTACAAACAAAATGACACAAATGACTAGTTTGCATTATCTTCAAATTCCTGTAAGGGCTCGGATATTCCACTTACCAATTATAATCCTCAATTTTCAAACTAATTTAATAGAACCAAATAATTATATAATGGTGGGAATAAAGAGGAATAATTAAATAATTTTCAATCACTTATTTAAATGGAATAACATGCATGTCAATGAATCAAGGTATATCAAAAGAATCTCATATAAGTGATTTATCAGTATAAATGAGAATCATCTTTATTCAAAGTAAATAACTTACAGGTACAACATAACTGACCATCCAAAGGATGCTTACACAAGAAAGGCTAGCTCATCCATGTGTCAACCACCTAGACCTACAAGAAAATGTTAGTGAATAGGGGTTTACCTTGGTCAAACCCCATTTTGGTATTCAAACCTTGAAATAAAATGAAATAAGATAAATGAATGAAGAATGATCACATTATGATGTTGCATCTCACCGAAACTCTAGCATTAATCCCTTGCTTGGTTGTGATAGATCTTGAATTGAATGCTTCTTGAATAATAAAATCTTCATCACAAATGTTAGCTCAAATATACACATAATACATGCATGATGGTTTGGCATTGTGAGTTACTATTACAACAATAACAGTAAGGATCTTTCACTCATAAAAGAATACTTTATAAAAGGTAACACTACCTAATGTTTTTAGTAAACAAGATTCCTATTTTTCCTTCCAAGTGATGAGATATAGAATAAATGCATACAAGTTCCCACAATAAAGAATCAAGAATGTGAATTTAGAGAAATCAATCCATTTCCATGCACCAAATACATGATCATCTACTTTTCCAAAAGGCCAAATTCCCTAAGCATTGACTACAAGATTTGTCAATATTATGAAGTAAAATCTACAAATTCCACTTGAAGTTCTTCCTAGAAATTCCATACATTTTAAAAGCAATTCTATAAGATTTCTTTTGAAACATTATGATCATCTGTCTTGAGCATATAAAAGAAAGTAATTACGTTAATCATATTATTGCACAAGATTCTTTAATAAAGAAGAAACATTTTTCTAAACAAAAAATTTAAAAATTCTACAATTAACTGAGCATATAACCTTTCATAGTCATATAACATGTACTAAATGAACATCTATTTTTTAATTCCCAACTTTTAACTTTTATTATATTCTAATAACATATTATCTACTTAGAAAGTATTACTTAATGGGGAGATTATTTACAAATATTATCATTCAAAATAAGACTTGATTATAGACTGTCAACCAAATAAAGCTTCATATTTAAAATGATTTCCTAGACTTGTTCAAGGAGAGATAATTGTCTTTTTAAAAAATACCACCAATTACTTATTTCTAGTGATGTCACTAATATCATTGAAGAAAATTTATATTCATAATATTTCAATTATACATTTAGTTAATATTTAGTGTCTTTAAATAATGTAACTTTCCTTTAGATAAACTATAAAATAATTTCACTACAAGATAGGAATTGAATACTTTTCTAAATCAAAATAACACTTACTTGAATCAATGATACCACAAGGTATCTTTTGAGAGAAACTAAATCGAGCTCATTTACTAACCTTACTTATCACATCTTCTATTCCATTTCCTCAATAACATTGTTTTGTTCTAACTTGATTTCTATCCAGAGTTCTAGCTAAATTTAAAATGTTATTACAGATATGTAGGGAAACAATATCCATAAGTGTTTGTATACACAACATGATTCAATGGATTAGATAAAGGACTCGATTTTCACTATGGGATAGGATTCTCTACATAAGTTTATTATTCTTGTATCCAACTTCTTCTAAACACTAGCACCGTATGGTAGACCTTAGTAAAAGAATATAAATTTCCTAACCATTGAAGAACCTTGAATTAATTTTGTTGATGAGGAAAATGTTAGATAGTATAGGAAATGGTAATGCGACCATACTCGTATTGTTGAACCTTAAATGGATTTTTGCAAGAGTAGAAGACTGTTTAAACGATTGGAAGAGAATATGGATGCTCAAAACCGAGGTTTCCTAAATCTGAATTAATTCACCTTAGATTCATGACAAACCAAATCAAAGTTGAGTCATGCATAAACATATTACAAAACTTCTTTTCAAGCTTAAGACGAGAGGAATTAACATATCTTGGCTTCTTAATATATGGCGAAGGTCTAATTAACAACACATTTTAATTTCCAGAACCTAATGGATACACATCTTATAGAATACAACCCTCATTAGAAACTAGTCAACACAGCCAATAAATACCGTCTCAAACATTTGACCTGAGAAATCATATTCAACTTTAGAACAAAATAGATATGCCTCTACAAGACACGACATCATAGACAATTGAAAATTCATGAGACATTCTAAAAATGGTAGGGAGTATTACATACAGTATTATTTGACATACCCGTGTAAGGTTGGTGCAGCTGAAATGCCCGATATCGGGACTTACAAATATAATCCTCCCATTGGCCAAAACATCCCAATAGACGTTGTGTATGATAGACTTCAGGTATGATTAATGTCGCTAAGAAGATTCCCATGGGCCTTCGAATGTATGATTCCGTAAATGTTATATACACGTGATGCCAACTTTGAGGAATAGGAGTGGCAATACTACAGTGGACCGATGGTCATATCAAATCCTCTAGAAATGATTATTGCAACCACCGTTCCTCTACAATTGCTCTTGCACTACCAATAATCGGGGCCTTGAGTGCTCCAGTGCCAATGAAAGTATCAACCACAAATATCTCAATCATCCATTTTCAGAGAGTGCTTTCCTTAGCTCCAAATTAATAAATTGATGCACAATGATGAAATGATGATGAAATATTGAGAGTCCATGATCAAGGCTCCATCCGACCATATACTTCATTCTCTGAGAGGATACGTTCGCATATTTCCAATTGCAAAAGAACCAACACCTTCCTCAGCATCCTCTTTCGAATGAACTATCTCCTCCTTCCTAGTTTCCACCGTGCCTTTACACTTTCTCCACCTGCAGTATTCAATCACCACCTCCTTCATCCTCTCTCCTTTCTTTTTTTTGAAACGAATCCCCTTTCTTGTGACTGCCTAGATGCCCGTATAAATCCATTACCAAAGATCTTAACCATTCTGTCGGTTCCTTAAATTCCCCCCTCAAGTCTGGCCTCCATTATTGCCCCATCTAATTTTCTTTTAATTTACTTAATTATAAATAAATTCTGCCATCACATATAAGGAGTATTAAGTATATATATACTATGAAGTTATTTTTAAAATAAACTATTTATTTAACGTTATTTTAGAAACATAATTATATTTTTCTCAACGATTATTAAAAAAGTAATATTGAATTAAAAAATTAAGTATTGAAAAATAGGGGTCGCGACATCCTTCCCCCCTTAAAGAATCATCATCTCGATGATCAACTTATCTAAACATAAAATTTCATATATCTTTAATTTTATTTTACCTTAATGTTGCAATTGGCCCACCTAACAAAGATATCATCTTTTTCAAGCACCCATCTATTTATAACAATAATTATTGCGGCTAGCATTCATAAACTTGCACATCTTGTTAGCACATCATGGCTTCATCAAATTCACTCTATTTACCTTAGCTAATAAAATTATGCAAACTAATCCATTCCTTTCATACAATCTTCTATACCTTATGCAAATCCTTTTTCATATTCCAAGATATTTACCGATAGAAAGAAAACAATTACGCTCATTTTGTCAACATTCCTACTTGCATGAGACATCAGAACAATTGCCTTTATGATGATAAACAAGCATCCCATACTAATTGTTATCATCATTAGCAAACAAAAAGGAAAGACTCAACAATTTGAAAATGTCAAACCAATTACAACAAGGTCTTCATCTTGATCAACAACATAAAAGATAAGAAGATCAACGAGTTACACAAGATCATCAACATGATTAGAAACATCAAAGATAAGAAGATTACTTATTAAAACAAAAGGTTCAATTTGATTATCATAGCAACCCGGAATACTAGATGTCAAAAAGATCATCAAGAGCTCAATACTAATTCAACCAGTTACTAAATTTCACAACAAAAAGTAAATCTCAATCTATAATTGGAAAAAGTAAATTTCTATTAACAAAGATATTCTTAAACGTGTGATATGTGTAATCCTTTACTATGTTACAAATGCAACAAGAGTGCATCAAAAAGGAGTGCAATTACATCAATTGACTAATCAAGTCATACAATGATCCATGCAATGATACATATCCAATTTCTAAATTACATAAAGAAAATAAAATATTTAATCAATCTTTAGTTGCCATAACCTAGTGGTCTTCTGCAAGCTAAAGGTCAAGAGCATGGTTAAGGTGCTTTTCCCACCCAACCATGAAGCATAACACTTCCCTGGGATTCTTCCTAACTCGAAGAAAACCTGACCCTACATGAGGTGCCTAGAAACCAATAATAATAGGGCAGGAGGGAAACTATCGATGCATTCCTAATTCCTTATATGCACTCTTATACTATAATGAACATATTTCTTGCATACAAGATGTGGCAAAGAAACATATAAAAATTCTAGGCATTTGTTATCCATTTATTTTAATGGTACAACTCTTTTTGGCAAAAGCATATATATAAAGCTTGGTTGATCTTGGAAAAGAAGATCACCTTCTCTGTTAATCCACATTCGGCATCCTATCCTAGAAGGTAAGCTTAAAATTTATCACACAACACTTTCAATAAGAAAAATCAAAATGCATATAATAAGGACCAAATGATTTAATAGTGCATAAAATGCTCAAGTGTGCATAGAATGAATAAAAAACAAGAATACATAACCCCTAGTGCCTAACTCACACAGGGTATGGATACATAATTTACCTGTAGTGCCTCGCTCACACAAATATGGAATATGCCTTGCTTACAATGAGCATTACTCATTCAAGTTTTCATACAATAAATATGGTAAGTGCATCTCTTGCACAAGTCCATCGCTTGCACAAAAGGTGAGATACGCATAAATCGCAGTAGTATAGTTATAATGATCATTACTCAATCCAATAAACACATTGATGAGTGTCAAAAGTATAGCTCACACAAAAATTAAGAAAAGTAATCATTACTCTAGTACTTTATCCACACAAAGGAAACAATAACTTACTCTAGTGCATTACTCGCACAATAACAATTTCAAAATCAAAATTTAATAAATTCAATTCAATTAACATACTAAATTTTACCTGAGTACCAATTCCATACGCCTCATGCAAAATGTCAACTACCCTCTCCATCTCCATAGCTACAAACGAATCCTACATAGCATCCTCTTGAGTGTTGGTGGGGTCATATGAACAAGTCGCCCTGCAAGATTGACACACATGGGTTCGAAGGCCACCACTCAAAGACTCCCCTGGATGGCGCTATAGAATAGGGCTAGTTTGCTAGATGACACTCTAGGTCAAAGTGCTAATCACTTGTAATGTCTCTACGTCAGCACTCTCCTTCATGACAAAAGGCATAACAATGTGCTCATTAGGCGGCCTAGCGAGAGCTCGTCTCCCTTTCCATGTAGGATCCAGATGTGCACCAGGTCTATCCCAAGCCAACCCCCCACCTCTCCCTTGGAACTCCCTCATATAAAAATAATTTGGGATTTTGTTCAATATAAACTCTCTTTATAGTTTCCTAAGGAAATACTACGAGACTTCACAATTTTTGCATGGTGGGTAATCAAAAACCATGTACCACCTATCATAAAAATAGTTCCTAATCTGTTGGTGGTGGCACCAATGAATAGGAAACCTCTTCACATTGAGGGAAATATTTTCATTTGTGCATGGGTCAGTGAATAATGACTACAAATCACCTTTTGTAATTTTTAAATCATTTACATCTTTATATGATAGTTTATCCGCATAATAAGCCCTAGCCGCTTGCCTCCTATCTTGCTATCCAGTTATTTGCTTGCTAATTGAATCTACAATTTTTAGCATATCTTTCAATGAACTTTCTAGGGTCATTCTCTCCATAGTTGAACCATTTGGATCACTCAACCTACTAATTAAATCCTCAATTTTTTTTGTTGTTCTCAATTTCACTCATTAAATTTTGTTGAGTACTAGGAAGGTGTTGAGTGATTGGTGGAGGAGGTTGTTGTTGTGGTTGATTTTTTTGTTGAGGATTTGGTTGCTCTTCTTGTTGAGGATTTTGAGGGTTTGTAGGTTGACTTGCATCTCCTACAAATTCAAAAAAATATATATCAAATACAACGTAAAACTAACAAATTTAAAACAAAAAGCAAATAATCCTTACCTCTCACACCTCCTCGTCATCATGGCACCATCCTTGTGATGAAATAGAAATAATTGATGAATATTTTTGCAAAATACCTCTTCCTATAACACAAGCACAAAAAATGGGGGTTTTGGCCGCAAGCACAACAAAAAACACAATCGAAATGCAAGAATGAATGTGTTTCACTTTCTTTTTTGCTTTTAATATATCATAATGTGAGCACATTATAACACACTTGCATTATGGGCTCGTTGTGGCCGAGCCTTAGGCTCGACACACCAAGCCATAATGCCAGTGCGTTATAATGCGCTCTCATTATGACTTTTCAAAACTTTTTAAAAAAAGTGTCCACAAATTGGCCACCCATCTCCATGCACCTACCCCACTATTGACTCAGGTAATCTAAAAGACTCACCCTAATTCATGACTAATGATTTGGTAGACATGTATGCAAAATGTGGAAACATAGAGAAAGCATGCGAAGTTTTTGATAGAATGCCTCAAAGAGATGTCATCTCATTGACTGCAATTATTGCTAGATATGCACAAAATGGATTTGTTGAAAATGCTTTAGAAAGTTTCAAGCAAATGCAATTGGTAGGTATAAATCTAAATTCTACAACCTTTGCCAACATCTTTCCTACTTGTACCAAAATGGGGGCTTTGGAACAGGGTATGAACATCAATCAAAGAATAAATAATAGAGGAATTTTGTTAGATGTTGTAGTTGCAACTGCCCTAGTAGACATGTATGCAAAATGTGGAAGCATAGACAAGGCTTGTGAAGTGTTTGACAAAATTCCTAAAAGAGATGCCATTTCATGGAATACGATGATTGCAGGATATACACAAAATGGATTTGCTGGAAAGGCTTTAGAAACTTTCAAGCAAATGCAATTAGCAGGTGTGAAGCAAAATTCCATAACGTATGCCAAAATGGGAGCTTTGGAGCAGGGTATAAACATCCATCAGAGCATAATGCCAGACGCCTTTGAAACTACAAGAATGGAAAGACATTAAATATGCATTTATTAACATAAAAAAATGAGACTTACTAACAAATTTTACCATCAAGTATAAATTACTAAGAACAGTTGTGCATATACTTACAAATTAATAAGAACAATTGTGCATATACTTACAAATTAATCCAATGAACCATCGAGGTCTGCTCTACTCTTTATTGTGTCAAGTATTACCTCATGGTCAGACTCACGAACCTTCCACAAGGTCTCGTTCAAAGGTCTACCCTTATTTTTGGTCAAACGAACATTGGATGCCACGACAAGGTTTGAGTAATGAAGAATCTTATGATGCACATCAAATTCCTCAAACAACCAATGTTTAATGTTCACTCTTATGTGGGTACCTTCTGAGCCACGTTCCAGTAACAACAACTGATCCTGTAGGGTATTCAATGTTTTCTCCATCTACAATTGGGGCTTCCAATTTCTTTTTTGCCTCAACACAACGACACAAGTAATAGTATGTACCTTCTTCGTTGTCTTCATCTGCAATAACTGCATAAACATGCCCTGCATTTATATGTGCGACATATCTCTTGAAATTAGTCAACATTATGAATCACGGTACAAAGTAAGATAACAATATGGAATTTCAAATACTAAGCAAGTAGATATATTACCTGGTTGAACTAGATCACGATACATGGTCAAAGTCGGTCGATGATTCCCATCTGTGTTAGTTCCAATGCCATCGGAGGAACATGTGTGGTCTAAGATAACTTGTCAACCATTTGTCAGCCCACTCCCCTAACTCACACTCATTCTAGGGTTGAATTGTATATGAAGAACAAAAGCATGCTATCTTTTGCATAGGGATACTCCATGAAGCTGCATTTGAGCTAAGGAAAGAGTGTAGCTCACTTGATCCTGTTAGTGTACAACAATCCTCATATGATGCAATGTTAGTATAATC